>JAVTVY010031407.1:0-12598 GCA_036873755.1 Hanleya hanleyi
TATGTTTTCGCCCTGCCCGATGTGTCACCTCTAGGTCATATGTTCCCAGCTCCTGCAGCCATCTAGCCACTTGACCTGATTTGGTCTTCAGACTCCTCATCCAACTGACTGCTGCATTATCAGTACGCAGGAGAACATGTTCACCATAGAGGTAAGGGTGGAACTTCCTCAAGGCTACAACCACTGCCAGAAGTTCCTTCCTGGTAACACAATATGATCGCTCTGGTTTTGTCATTGCTTTGCTCATATAAGCGATGACACGTTCTGAGTCATTCTGACTTTGAGATAGGACGGCACCCACAGCCACATCACTAGCATCTGTATCCAAGATAAATGGACACCCAATCATTGGATATGCAAGGATAGGTGGCGTTGTCAGAGCTTTCTTTAGTCCTGAGAAGGACTCTTCACACTCTGATGTCCACTCAAAGTTTGACTTTGCCTCCGTCAGTCTGTGGAGTGGTCTGGCAATATTGGCGAAACCTTGGATAAAGCGCCGGTAATAAGAGCAGAGGCCGAGGTAGCTCCTAACTTGTTTGCGTGTCTGTGGACGGGGCCAATTGATGACTGCAGATATTTTCTCAGGGTCAGTCTGAACTCCATCTTCAGGGACAATATGCCCGAGAAATTTTACACTTTTTCTGGAAGAAGGTACACTTACTGGGCTTCAACTTCAACCCAGCTTCCAAGAGACGTTCAAAAACGTGCTATAGTCTCTGTATACATTGCCTGAAGTCAATTGCAGGGACAATGATGTCATCTATGTACAAAAGACACTCCTCCCATTGCAAACCCCTCAGAACATTCTCCATCAGTCTTTCAAATGTAGATGGCGCATTTACCAGGCCAAACGGCATAACAGTAAATTGGTATAACCCATGGGTGGTGGTAAATGCGGTTTTCTCCTTGTCCTCCAACGCCATTCCAATTTGCCAGAACCCCGAGTTCAAATCCATTGAGTTGAACCACTTTGCCCCGGAAAGAGAGTCCAGGCACTCGTCAACTCGTGGCAGAGGATAGGCATCTTTGGCAGTGACATCATTTAAGCGTCTGTAATCGACGCAGAAGCGTGTTGTACCATCTTTCTTTGTGCATAGCACAATAGGAGAGGCCCATGCACTGTTGGAAGGTTCAATTATGCCTCTCTCATTCATTTTCTTCAACTCTTCTTCCTCTATCTGGCGTTTGCCGAGAGGCAATCGTCTTGGTGGCTGTCGAATAGGTCGAGCAGAACCAGTGTGGATTTGGTGCTCTACCTTAGTGGTTCTGCCCAAATCTCCTGAAGAACTGGAAAATATACCTTCATATCTAGAAAGCAACTCCGCAAATGACTGTATTTCTGCTTCATTCAGATGAGCAGAGCTTTGGACCAATAAGAGTTCCAAGTGCTCTGAAAGGACAGCTGGTGCAGCTTCATTCCTCGCCACTCTACATGGAGTGGTCATTTCCAATGACATCTTCATGTCATAAGATGACCGACATATTCCAAGCCTGGTGCTAGGATAGAGGATGGCTTCACTGTCATCGTAATTCACCACCTTAACAAGTTGATGGGGAGACCTAGTATCAACTATGCCCTGGACTACCCTCAACCCTTTCCGTTGGAAAAGCTCAACTGATGGTTCAACTACACCTGCTGGAGCCAGGTGTTCACTCTTTGGGATGTCAATTTCCACCCAATCCACTGAGTAAGGCGGAATAGAGGTCACTTGGTGCACCTGTACTTGACAGCTCATCTCTGCTTCCCCACCAATCCAGCAAGAGATGTTCTAATGCGCTGTTCTCAGTCTCAACCACTTGTAATCAATCTCTATGACATGGGCCAAGAGAAAATCTTGTCCTAAAATTCCCTCTGTGGTAATGTCACAGATAACCATGGCCTGGCTGTAAATTGCATCTCCCAGCTGCAGTCTAAGAATGATGTTGCCGTGAAGCTGGAGTTTTCCACCATTAACTCCAAGAATGCTATTGTTAGATTGAGAGACTTGAGGTTTATGCTCCTCGTCGATCTCTTCAAAAACACATCTGGATAGCAGAGTGATGGTAGAGCCACTGTCAATTAGTAGGTGCATTGGCTTGTCCAGACCTTCTACACAACAGGAGGTGAAGCGACCATTGTCCCATTTGGCTATTTTTCTGGACAAATTGCCAACACGAGATATACCTCTATAGCCAGAGTTGGTATCTATTTCCGTAACCCGAGGTTCGTTGTTCACCGGACTGCTTTGAGTGCCACTGAGAGATGTGCAATTTTCAGCAGGACTTTCCACTCCCGTCAACTTGCGGCCTAGTGTGTTGACGGGTACTCGTTTCCCGAAAAGTCCATCGGATTCGTTTCATCCTGACGATTCTCTTGGGAAGAAATCCTAATTGGACACTGTCGGAAAAAAATGGTGAGGCGAGTCACAAATGAAGCAGGTCTTGTTGTTCTGCTCAAATCACCTGAATGTGTTTGGCCTTCCATTTTCCAGCCTTTCTCGACGCTGAACTAGACCTCCCATTGGGGCTGAATTGAATTTGTTATTTGGGAAGTTGAACTGTTTCTGTCCTGTTGGGGCAGGATTAGCAGCTCTTACAGGCTGCATTTTTCCTTTAGTAGTTCCCAGGATGGCCTCGAAGCGTTCAATCACCTCCACTGCACTGGAGATTGACTGACATTCTTTATCAATACAACGACATTTCATTTCTGTATCGATAGATTTGTAGAGTTGATTCAAGGCGAGTGCCTCCTGGGCCCGAGTATCCAGCATTGGGTAGGCCTTTTGGGCCATTTGTCGCAAATCATCACGAAGAGCAGCAATTGTCTCCCCTTGGTTTCGACGTCTGGCTTCCAGTCTCGATAGCCACCTGTTCTGTTGGCGACTACTACCAAAACGTTGCTCTAGTTTCCTCGACAATGTTCGAAATGATCTGTTATCCTCAGACGAAAGACCAATATAGAATTCCTAGCTGGCCAACGTAGGCTGGTTGCTAAAGCGAGGACCTTCTCCCTTTCGGTCCAGCCACCAAGCTCGGCGCAGTCCAAGAAATGGGGAAAATACTCTTTCCAGTCATCTTTCCCATTGTAGGACTCAGGTTTTAGCCGAAGGTGTGATGGATGAAATGTGCAGTTCTCCATGTTAGAGTTTTGTCTCGCAGCTGAACCAGGGGTGCCACTGTGGTTTCCACCATTTGAATTCTGACTGTGATCTAGTAGTGATGCTTCTTCCCTAACCTCGGGGTTAGGTATTCCGTTGTCAGAGTCTGGTTCTGCCTCCAAAACACTTTTCTCTGACACGTCGCATAGTAGAAAATCACCATGCCCAGTTTGATGTCCTTTATGTATTCGAGGATGAAATGTAACCTCGATATCTGGACTCTCTGCCATGACTTCTGTTGAGAATGACAGAATTTAAAGATGACCGCAACACTGTTCAGGGTTCGTATCGCTGGATGCTGTGTAGAATTACAACATCCCACTTCTGATACCAGTGTAATATCCAGCGTAACTAGATATTGTATAACTGAAAGTGTGATGCTGTCAGGTGGGCAGGTGAGACGGATTTACGCTCTATATTATTCTGAGTGATGACCAACTCTGGTCGGCCGTCGTAGTATCAAGTCAAATCCGACATTCAATAATGAAATACCAGGCTGATGGCATTGTATTGTATTCACACAGGAATATCAATATCACGTTCAATAAAGATGATAAAACAAGAATTCAAAGTCTGATGATATTCTGTTTATTCTGTGGTAAGTCCAATATGACCATATATGGTGAAATGATGATATACTAATTCAATATATCAACTAGTGATGAACACACTTTGAACCGCCAGATAAAAAGGCAATATGCACTCTCAATACTACTAATTAATGCCCAATTGTGCTAAAGTGTGAATTCTTGCCAATGGATCATATTTGTATGGATATTATGCAGAAAATGGCCACCGACGTGTGTGATGACATGAGATAGCTGCCTGGTGATGAAATAGAAATAAATTAATATATTTATTTCTTTGTCGAGAAGAATCTAGTTGACAAATCCAGAGATACATGCAGTTTTCAGGTCTAAATCGTTTGTTGAGTAATTTTGGTTCTTTGCCGAGAAGTGTAGTCAATATCAATCTTTAATTCATATTACCTGTTGTAGAGTTGTATTCAGTGTTAAAAACTGATCAGGTAATATTGTATGGTGTTGTTGTTGTTACGATGTATCTCCGGCCGTGGTGGCCAGCTATCTGCCATCTTCGTCAGGAGCGCTCTATTTATACTAATGCTGGTGGTCACATGGTGCAGAACAACCAATCAAATTACAGGATTACCGCTGGACCGAAGTCAGGAGAACTATTTACCAGGATACTAATTGCGATTACTAATTGAAATATATAATATTGAAGGGAGCTCCAGACGTCAAAGAGGAGCGTTTTTATTATAGTTATTAGATATATAAATACTTTTACTGGAAGAACTATATAAATATCACCGCTCCCTCAACAAGACACTCGGACACGGCTAGAACAACAAGATGGCGATACATATGCTGAGCTGAGTGAAGGTGAGTCGAGAGGGTAGGTCACTTTGACAATAAAAATAATGGTTATGTTCTAGCCATCGATCGTTGAAAATATAATCAGAATTTTCTAAAGATTTCAAAGATTAGTTTCATAACTGTTGCAATATTTACCTGATTCAATAATACTTCGTGAAAAATCAGCAAAGTTTGATGTAGACTTCTCTTCATGAATCAGATAGCAGACGAAAGGCGTACCGATTTATCAAGTAATAGTCCCTAATAAAAACCGCCATATCGGCACATATGGACTTCATCGAATGTCATAACAATTAAATTGAGCGTTATAACAATATAATGAACTTCAGTAAATCTCTAAATTACAATAAATAGCTTCAAGAAGCATAAACGAGCTGGTGGTGTACAAGGTCATGCACCAAGGTCACATTTCGTAAACACAAACAACATGGTCACATCCTTGATCAGGAGCAGGCAAACGTGATGAAAATATTATCAACTGCACAAGGTAAGTTAATCTTATTTACAACAGACAGCATATATATTATGTTAATAAATTTAAATCCACCCCCAAAGCCCCAGTAGTTGGTTTACGCCATCTAGTACCCCCAAAACCACAGTTTCGAGTCATGTCAAAAGTGTATACAACAACAACATTCAGAGTGCGACAACCTGGCGGAGTGTGACAACTTATAAAATATCCCTCCAAGGGTATTCCACAGCTGTATCTGAATCTCAAGCATCTGCGAGTTCACCTTCATCACATGAGTCCAATAGTCCCCTGAACGCAGTCAAATGCACAAGCACAGTTCCGGAGAATATAAGACAGCTGTTCGGTGTGGTCTCCGGAGCTGATTGAAATAGTCTACTGGCGAAGCTGACGTTTCGATTGGTCAATTCTCGCTTTGAAACTGGGACCTTCCAAGCAATACAGCGATGTAAAGGACGAGAGACCTAGGCTATTGAGTGACAAACCGCAGGTTCATTGTTTTATTTGCTAATTAGCCTGAACTGACAGAAAGGCTGTCATAACGATATGTACCTTCAGTATATCTAGAACAATTAATTGGAACACGGCGCTTTGATTTGCGTTCAGTGACAAAGCTATACAGTCGACATATAATCGCCTGACAAGCTGTCACCCCTATACAGTTAGTAATAGTATCATCACACACTACGGCAGTTCCATACGCATGGACTATATTCACGCGAAACACAAACAAAAATGAATAACACAAACTCGTTAGCATTGACACCAGTGTAGGTTATTAATGAACATGTTTCCGGGAATATTTCGTTGATGAATAATGAGGTTATTACATGGCGGAATAATCTCTGTTCTGAGAGCGTGTTAACGATATTTCAATTGCGGATAGTGCATGAAGCTGAGACGAAAGTCGCTCAGCTGACATGTGCTGGTCGAAGTTTGTTTGGCGTTTTGGTGAAATTAATGAATAAATAACCAGCGATCACTCAAAATTGCACTAGTTTGCCGAAGAAAGGATTCTGGAATTTCAAAATGTTCCTTGACCGGGTTAAAGTATGGGCTTTCACCAGAGGATTTTGAGTAGTCCCAGGTTTCGTGAGGGGAGAAATGTTGTTATATGAAACAAAATACGGACAATGGTTTAAAATGACACTAAAAATTTCACATTTGTGTCGTTGGCTCTTCCGTCTGGGCGAATGTACATGTACTCAAATCTCACTACTTGGCAAACTAAAAAGTTGGGATGGCCGCCTTCTTTTCAAGGAGAAACTACTTTATTTTGCACCATATTTTCTCAGATCCGTCGATCATGTATCCTAAACTTGTCTCTCATTGGTAGAGTGGTAGTAAAAAAAATTCTTTTTATGAGAATCAGGTCATCCAACTTAGTAGCGAAACACATGATACGGTACTATGAAATCTGCAGGCATCCTCTCAAATTTCCATTGGATTTAAAAAACCAAACGACATTTTCTAGGTGAGTGTAACTTTTTGATTTGGATGATCCAGATATATACTAGATGTCATTTTCCATATAGGAGGTTGCAATTTACGAAGCAAATTTCATATCTTACATCAGGAAAGTCTAGGTCCGTTTTTTATGTATACCAATTTCTGCAACGATGGGTTGAACCGCTAAAAGATAACATCATATTACATTTAATTTTAGGTAAAGTACGTCAGTCCAATACGGTCAACAGCAATCTAGACACATTTACTCTTATCAGTCGATTTCACCACTGTAAGTGGTGACCCTTGGTCATTCGTGTAAAGGTGCTTACAAGAAAGCAATACAATAAAAGCGTAAGGGAGAATCAAACGACAATCAGCCTGAAATATTCAGTTAGCAGCCACAAGACGTTTCTCAAGGAAAGAAGTACCGGTATTTTTTGTCGAACCACTCACATCGCTATATCATTGGTTCCAGAACATTGCTGCTCCACCAAGCTAAGAAAGAATTGATGCCAAAGGACACAAAAACGCGATATTCTCTTGATGGCTTGTTGACGCAATTGTGAATGTACCCATGATCCCCTAGTATCTCGTAAATAGCCTCAAACTGACATCACTAGGATAATCAGCTAGGTAATTTTTTTTTAGTTATTTCCTCTATTTTGTTCGGTCAAAGAACCACGAGAACAAGAGGAGGTAACCCTATGAGGGCTGAAGAGGATGGGAGAGGGAGAGACGGTCAGTAGTACAGTAAGGACGGCACAAGTCTTTTTTTCCAGTGAGGTAACTCTTGATGCCCTTTTTTTCAGGTTAAAGTATAGGGGACGCCACATCGCCTTTCACGTCTGTGGCGCCTGTGGCGCCAGGTGGCGGTCACGTGGAGGTCAAAAGTAGTTCCGGCAACCTTTAACATTTGTATTCTTCCGCGGTCTGGTGGTGATGCCGTCACTTCCGCGGACAGAAAGTAGTCCCATGTCAACCAAGTGACTTCCAATGTTAATGTATACGGGGAATGCCTAAAAAGAGTATGCGAATAGACGTTTTGTGACCGGGGTGGGTCCCTAGTGGGCCGAATGGGTCGAGTGAGGTGTCAAAGTGAAGCGCTCCTCGAGGGCCATTCAGTCATGGGTGGGTGCATGTAAAATTAGGATTTTTTCCCGAAAATATAAAAAGCGAAGCACGGACTTTACCCCTAAAATAGGGGAAAACCCCTATCAACTCTAGCCAAAAGGGCTAATATCGGTCCCCGGGCTTATCGGGGCCTGCCTATCATGTCAATGGGGTGGGTGCATGTAAAATTAGGATTTTTTTTCCGAAAATATAAAAAGCGGAACACGGACTTTACCCCTACAATAGGGGTCTGTATTATACAATAAAAGGGGAAATGCCTGTATGGGGTATGGGGATGGTCAGTTTTTTTCGTTTGCTTTACTATGGGTTGTGGGGTCTCGTTTTTCTCGTCTCGCAAAGAAAAACACAATGGGAGGGGCCCCAGAGCGAATCGGTGAAATTTTTGGGAAAAGTCACCGAGGTCTGTATATAGGCTCATACTGACTATATGGGGGAGGGGAGGGGTGGTAAAAAAATTTCGTGGGTGTTACTATGGGTTGTGGGGTCTCGTTTTTCTTGTCTCGCCAAGAAAAACACAACGGGAGGGGTCCCGGAGCGAATCGGTGAAATTTTTGGGAAAAGTCACCGAGGTCTGTATATAGGCTCATACTGGCTATATGGGGGGAGGGGTGGTCAATTTCCTTTTGTGGGTGTTACTATGGGTTGTGGGGTCTCGTTTTTCTCGTCTCGCCGAGAGAAACACAATGGGAGGGGTCCCGGAGCGAATCGGTGAAATTTTGGGGAAAAGTCACCGAGGTCTGTATATAGGCTCATATAGCTCCATACTGGCTATATGGGGGTATAGGTTCAACCTGGGAAATTCACACACGTTCATTGTGATATGGGTTGTTTTGATTTGTTTTTCACGTTTCGTCATTTAGAACACGATGGGAAGGGTCTCGAAGCGCAACGGTGAAATTTTTGGAAAAGTACCATATAGTCCCATACTGGCTATATGAGGGTATAGGTTCAACCTGGAAAATTCACACACGTTCATTGTGATATGGGTTGTTTGGATTTGTTTTTCACGTCTCGTCATTTAGAACACGATGGGAAGGGTTTCGAAGCGAAACGGGGATTTTTTTGGAAAAGTACCGGGTAGGTGTGGATAGGCCCATATAGCTCCATACTGGCTATATGGGAGTATAGGTTCAACCTGGGAAATTCACATACGTTCATAGTGATATGAGTTGTTTTGGGGTCTAGGTGAGCCCTTAATGATCCTATGGTGTCGTATGAGGTCTTATTTTGAAGCCCTCGTGGAGGAGCATCCGACTGGACTAATAGTTCGTCCGTTTTCAGTACTCTGCGCATGCGCAGTCTGGCCCTTAGTATAGAAAGCAGTCATTTTGGGGGTATGTGGGTGTGTGTTTGGGGTAGAGATGGACCGCTATGGGTCCGAATGGGTCGTGGAAGGTGTCAAAGTGAAGCTTGTGTGGGGTAGTCAGAATGGCGTGTTTTTAAAATGCAAGTCGCGTCAATCTGCGCATGCGCAGTTGGTTGTAGTAAGTCAAGTGGCCATTTTGGGGCAGTGCAGGAAGGTATTTGGTGTCGAGATGGACCATCCTTGGTCCGATTGTGTCGTGGGAGGTGTTATCTTGTAGCTCTCGAGGTGTACATCCAGATTTGAGGGATGTTCACGTCATCTGTGACGTCATCAGTAGGAGTAGTAGCGAAAGTGGGCATTTTAGGGCAGTGAAGGAAGGTATTTGGTATAGAGTTGGATCATCCATATCTGTCACGCATTATACCATATCTTTGTTGTGTTATACCACATCTGTCCTGCATTATACATATATGTCCTGTATTATGCCATACCTGTCCTATGTTACACAATATCTGTGCTGTATTATACCAAATCTGTCCTGTATTGTACCATATTTGTCCTCTATTATACCATATATGTCCTGTATTATACCAAATCTGCCCTGTATTATACAGTATCTGTCCTGTATTATACCAAATTTGTGCTGTGTTATACCAAATCTGTGCTGTATTATACAATATCTGTCCAGTATTCTGCAATATATGTTCTGTATTATACCAAATCTGTCCTGTATTATACAGTATCTGTCCTGTATTGTACCATATATGTCCTGTATTATAACATATCTGCTCTGTATTATACAATATTTCTCCTCTATTATACCATATCTGTGCTGCATTATACCATATCTGTCCTGTATTGTACCATATATATCCTGTATTATACCAAATCTGTGCTGTATTATACAATATTTGGCCTCTATTATACCATATCTGTGCTGTATTATACCATATCTGTCCTGAATTATACCATATCTGTGCTGTATTATGCAATATCTGTCCTGTGTTATACAATATCTGTCCTGTATTATACCAAATCTGTCCTGTTTTGTACCATATTTATCCTGTATTATACAATATATGTTCTGTATTATACCAAATCTGTGCTGTATTATACAGTATCTGTCCTGTATTATACCAAATCTGTGCTGTGTTATACAATATATGTTCTGTATTATACCAAATCTGGCCTGCATTATACAGTATATGTCCTGTATTATACCAAATCTGTGCTGTATTATACCATATCTGTCCTGTATTGTACCATATATGTCCTGTTTTATACAATATATGTTCTGTATTATACAATCGGATAGCCGTTGTCGTGAATAACAACAAGTTCAGCAATGTTCATACAGTTCATTATCCCCAATGTTACATCATACCCAGGCTGGGGGAGCCGCCCTGGGCATGTTTAGTATGTTCACAGCAAAACAAATTGAAATATCAAACACCATGTTTTACTATTTAACGCACAGTCACATTAGGTACAAGTGTTTACTGAACTCAAGTCAACGATCAGCATGTAGACATATAGAGTATGTACGGCATGTTATGGTATTCATCAGTGCACGGTTGACGCATTCAGCCGAGGGGGTCGGTCAGCTTGGTAACGAAAAACGTAACATTGGCCACCCTCTCCACTGTGCACTTGGTGTTGGGGCGTTGTTATTGGGCCTATTCCAAGGGATCCATGGTGTCCAGTTTCTCCAGCATCGTCTCTAGCGACACCCGGTTAATAATGGTACACGGTTGGTCAAATACCTGGATGTTACTGCTCGGGTAAAAGTATCGGACTTGGACTGTCTCCTTATGCTGTAGAACATAACCAAACGCCAGATTCATTTTGAAGGCCGTAGTTTGGTCGTTGAAGATGGCTTCCACGTAGCTACGTAGACGGGCGAGGTCGGTCAGTCGGAAATTGTAGATATCTTGAATAGGGCGATGACGGTTGAAACATTGCCGCATCATGGACCAATGGCGCCGGTAGATGTCACTCACTGGATGGGCGTCCTGTAAGAGATCGCTAGGAACATTTATGGGCTCGTCCAGAAAATGTTCGATGTTGTCAGGCGTATGACTCAAAACCGTAACGGTGGGGTTCGGCTGGATATCCAGGCTCTTCTGAACTGTGGGTATAGGCGGGCTCTCCATCATCGCATCACCAGTGGCGTTCGTCTGCCCAAGCTCATCTTCACTGGGTCTGACCTTCCGCGGCTCCTCTTCAGTGGAAAGTTGTCGCCCAAACCGTAGAGACGTGGCATGAATCAAACGCTGATGCCGTCTTAACTGACTGCGTCGTTTGAAGAGTTGACCACAATCCTTACATTGTTCCGTCGCGCCCTCGTGGAATGAGCGTTCGTGGCGCAGTAAAGGGTCCTTCCGATTAAATGACCGTGCGCAGGTTATACAAGTATACCGTGAATCGTTGTGGGTGGAGGCCTTGTGGCGGTGCAAGTCGTGCAGACGAGTAAACTGCTTCTGGCAAGTTGTGCAAGTGAACATCTTGGTGGTTGACAGAGTGTTTGATGAAACGGCCAGGCCGCTTCCCTTTTATAGTACGCTAGCTGGTGATCTATTTTTAGCACACTCAGTTCAACTATCCCCAAGTCGAGGGCCGAGATGTACTGGCGTACGACTGAGCCGCATTGCGCGCGTGTGTGTGTGTGTGTGTGTGTGTGCGTGCAGTGGATTTTACATCCGGGATCTTGTCAACATCTGGGTTTCCCAGCGGGTTTTTCCCATCGTTCCTCCGTCTTCCATCCGGGTACTGTGGTTTTACATCCCTGTTCTCATCTTACATCCGTGTTTTTCATGAGCCGCATTGCGCGCGTGTGTGTGTTTGTGTTTGTGTCCATTCACGCACAATGTAGAATTACGTTCTCTTCGAAAACTTCCTCTCATCGCATCAATATGCTCAGACCCATTCAAAATAAACACAACCAAGAGACATCAACAACAACAGGCACATTGCGTAATACACGTTTTATTATCTTCACACCATCACCACCACCACCACCTGGCGTTGACGCCGTCAACGATCAGCATGTAGACATATAGAGTATGTATGGCATGTTATGGTATTCATCAGTGCATGAGTGACGCATTCAGCCGGTGGGGGTGGTCGGTCAGCTTGGTAAGGAAAAACGTGACATTGGTCACCCTCTCTACGACCCATTGTGGGTTGGGGTGTTGTTGTTGGGCCCATTTCAAGGGATCCACGGTGTCCAGTTTCTCCAGCATCGCCTCTAGTGACGCCCGGTTAATGATGGTAAACGTTTGGTCAAATACCCGGATGTTACTGCTCGGGTAAAAAAATCGGGCTTGGTCTGTGTCCTTATGCTGCAGCACATAACCAAACGCCAGATTCAACTTGAAGGCCGTAGTTTGATCGTTGAAGATGGCTTCCACGTAGCTGCGTAGACGGGCGAGGTTGGTCAGTCGGAAATTGTAGATATCTTGAATAGGGCGATGACGGTAGAAACAGTGCCGGATCATGGGCCAATGGCGCCGATAGATGCCACTCACTGGATGGTCTTCGTGTAACAGATCGCTAGGAACATTTATGGGTTCGTCCACGAAGTGTACTTTGCCCTCCACGTCGTACTAAATCTGGCCCAAGGTCTTGTCGTCGGAATTTGACTGTTGAATTAGGGCGACATCATCATCGGCCCTCGTGCGATGGGTGGGAGTTCCCCCTGTCTCGATAT
>JAVTVY010031408.1:0-12171 GCA_036873755.1 Hanleya hanleyi
AACTGAGTGTGCTAAAAATAGATCACCAGCTAGCGTGCTATAAAAGGGAAGCGGCCTGGACGTTTCATCAGACACTCTGTCAACCACCAAGATGTTCACTTGCACAACTTGCCAGAAGCTGTTTACTCGTCTAGATAATTTACGACGCCACGAGGCCTCCACCCACAACGATGCTCGGTATACTTGTACAACCTGTGCACGGTCATTCAATCGGGAGGATCATTTACTGTGCCACGAACGCTCATTCCACGAGGGCGCGACGGAACAATGTAACGGTTGTGGTCAACTCTTCAAACGACGCAGTCAGTTGCTGCGACACCAACGGTTGATTCATGCCCCGGTACCATGGCATGTGCGACAACTTCCTACGGAGGAGGAGCCGCGGAAGGTCAGACCTAGTGAAGATGAGCCCGGGGAGACGAATGCCACTGGTGATGCGATGAAGGAGAGCCCGTCTATACCCACAGTTCAGAGCCTGGATATTCAGCCGGACCCCACCGTTACGGTTTCGAGTCATACGCCTGACAACATCGAACATTTTCTGGACGAGCCCATAAATGTTCCTAGCGATCTCTTACAGGGCGCCCATCCAGTGAGTGACATCTATCGGCGCCATTGGTCCATGATACGGCACTGTTTCCACCGTCATCGCCCTATTCAAGATATCTATAATTTCCGACTGACCGACCTCGCCCGTCTACGTAGCTACGTAGAAGCCATCTTCAAAGATCAAACTACGGCCTTCAAATTGAATCTGGCGTTTGGTTATGTGCTGCAGCATAAAGAGACAGTCCAAGTCCGATACTTTTACCCGAGCAGTAACATCCAGGTATTTGACCAATCGTTTACCATCATTAACCGAGTGTCGCTAGAGACGATGCTGGAGAAACTGAACACCGTGGATCCCTTGGAATGGGCCCAACAACAACGCCCCAACACCAAGTGGACAGTGGACAGTGTGACCAATGTTACGTTCTTCGTGACCAAGCTGACCGACTAACCCATCGGGTGAATGTATTCACCCAGGCACTGATAGATACTCAGAATGCACAAGCAACTATCTGAGGATATGTTGCCTCAACGGTATCCTGGGCTGCCCGATGATGATTAGAATAAACGGTTCAAAGCGAACATGGCCGAAGATGGAACTTTCTGAAATGAAGACTTTTGATTGGACAAGAATACATCTAACGGACAGGAACGAATATGACAGATGCAAATGGTGGCCTCTGATTGGACAAGTCTTCTTGAATTGTAACACCAAGTGGATAGTTGAGATAATGACCAATGTTGCGTTCTTCGTGGTTAAACTGACCACCACCTCCATCGGATGAAAGTATTCACCCATGCACTGATAGATACTCAGAATGCGCAAACAACTATCTGAGGATATGTTGCCTCAACGGTATCCTGGCCCGCCCGACGATGATTAGGATAAACGGTTCAGATGGCACTTTCTGAAATGGAGACTTCTGATTGGACAAGAATACATCTAACGGACAGGAACGAATATGAAACATGCAAATGGTGGCCCCTGATTGGATAAGAATCTTCTTGAATTGTAAATATACCCAACGCGGCTCCCCCAGCGTGGGTGTGATGTAACATTGGGGAAAATAAAATATATGAAAAAAACTTCTTGTTGTTGTTGTTCTCTCATGTGTCATCCTTGTTGTTGTTGCTGTTCTCTCTCTGGTCTATATCATGGCGTTATGTTAGAGTGTTAAGGTGTAACGACGGGCGTTGACGGGCATCACCGCATTTCGAAGAATTAGTGACAATCCCATGGAATATCAGAGCTTCTGAGCTATTTCACCAGGGCGTTGAAGCATTAAGAATGGTGTTGGTGGGCGTTGCTACAAGATGACACCTCACACGGTCCATTTGGACCGCGGATGGTCCATCTCTACACCAAATAACATCCTTCACTGCTAAAAAGGCCCACTTTCGCTACAACTTGTACTAATGACGTCACCAATGACGCCACAGATGCTATAAATATCCCTGAAATCAGGGTCTATACTCCGAGAGCTACAACATGATACCCCACACGACGCATTCGCAACGCGGATGGTCCATCTCTACACCAAATACCTTCCTGCACTGCCCCAAAAGGCTCACTTTCGCTAATACTCCTACTGATGACGTCATCGATGACGTCACCGATGACGTCACAGATGACGCGAACATCCCTCAAATCGGAATGTACACCTCGAGAACTACAAGATGACACCTTCGAGGACGCATTCGAACCGTGAATAGCCCATCTCGATCCCAAATACCTTCATGTACTGCCCGAAAATGTCCACTTTCGCTACTACTCGTACCGATGACGTCACCGATGACGTCACACATGACGCGAACATCCCTCAAATCGGAATGTACACCCCGAGAACTACAAGATGACACCTTCGAGGACGCATTCGAACCGTGAATAGCCCATCTCGATCCCAAATACCTTCATGTACTGCCCGAAATGTCCACTTTCGCTACTACTCGTACCGATGACGTCACCGATGACGTCACAGATGACGCGGACATCCCTCAAATCGGAATGTACACCCCGAGAACTACAAGATGACACCTTCCAGGACGCAGCCTCACCCGAACCGTGAATAGCCCATCTCGACCCCAAATACCTTCATGTACTGCCCGAAAATGTCCACTTTCGCTACTACTGGTACGATGACACCGATGACGTCACAGATGACGCGAACATCCTCACAAATCGGAATGTACACCCCGAGAACTACAAGATGACACCTTCCAGGACGCATTCGAACCGTGAATAGCCCATCTCGATCCCAAATACCTTCATGTACTGCCCGAAAATGTCCATCACTTTCGCTACTACTGTACCGATGACGTCACTTCCGATGACGTCACAGATGGCGCGAACATCCCTCTTTCAAATCGGAAATGTACACCCCGAGAACTACAAGATGACACCTTCCAGGACGCATTCGAACCGTGAATAGCCCATCTCGATCCCAAATACCTTCATGTACTGCCCGAAAATGGCCACTTTACTTACTACAAACCAATCGCGCCTGCGCAGATTGACGCGACTTGCATTCAAAAACACGCCATTCTGACTCTACCCCCACAAGCTTCACTTTGACACCCTCCACGACCCATTCGGACCCATAGCGGTCCATCTCGACCCCAAATAACTTCCTTCGCTGCCCCAAAATGGCCACTTTACTTACTACAACCAACTGCGCATGCGCAGATTAACGCGACATGCATTCAAAAACACACCATTCTGACTTTACCCCACACAAGCTTCACTTTGACACCTCACACGACCCATTCGAACCGTGATTAGCTCATCTCTAACCCAAACACACCCCTACATAGCACCCAAATGCCTGTTTTCTATACTACGGCCAGACTGCGCATGCGCAGACTATTGAACACTGACGAACCATTAGTGTAGTCAAGTGCTCCTCCACGAGAGCTTCAAAATAAGACCTCACTCGACCCCATTGGACCATTAGGGACTCACCTAGACTCCAACACGTCCACCCCGTATGGGCCTATACACCCATAGCCATGCAGTATAGGCCTATGGGCCTGCCCAGGCCTTGGTGACTTTTCAAAAATTCACCGGATTCGCTCCGCAACACTTCCTACTCGTGTTCTTAAATGACGAGACGAGAAACGAGACCCCACTAACCCTACCGCAAATGTATAGAAGTACGTTTCCCAGGGGGATAAACATTGAACCTATACCCCAAAGGGACTATATGGGGCTTCGGTGACTTTTTTTCAAAATTTCACTGATGGGTAATTTGGCGATTACTTCCTATCATGTTCTAAATGACGAGACGAGTAAAACGAGACCCCACAACCCTACCGCAAATGTATAGAAGTACGTTTCCCAGGGGGCCAAACATTGATCCTATACCCTCAGTATGGGACTATATGGGGTTCGGTGACTTTTTTTCAAAAATTTCACCGATTCGGGCACGGGGACACTTCCTATCATGTTCTAAATGACGAGACGAGTAAAACGAGACCTCACAACCCTACCGCAAATGTATAGAAGTACGTTTCCCAGGATGGTCCTATACCTCCATACCCCATATAGGCATTTTCCCGTAATTTAGGATAAAGTCCGTATTCCGTATTTTTTCAGGAAAATTTTTACATACACACACCCTGGAACTAGGGCGAGATAACTCTATTGATAGACAAGCCCCGTTAAGCCCGTCGACCTATATACCCCTCATACCCCATATAGGCATTTTCCCAGGTTTTTCGATAAAGTCCGTTTTCCGTTTTTTTTTTTTCAGGAAAAACTTTACATACACCCACCCCATTGCCTGAATGCCTCTTCACCTAGGCTTCACTTTGATACCTCACTCGACCCCATTGGACCATTAGTAGCTCCCCTAGCTCCAACACGGCTATTTGCATACCCTTGGACCACCGCGCATGCGCAGAATGCCGCTATTTCAACCCCACACCCAGTCCATTAGATGCCTCTTCATGAATGCTTCACATTGATACCTCACTCGACCCCATTGGACCATTAGGGGCTCCCCTAGCTGCAAAAAGGCTATTTTCATACCCTTCGGCCACCGCCCATGCGCAGAAGGCCGCTATTTCAACCCCACACCCAGTCCATTAGATGCCCCTTCATGAATGCTTCACATTGATACCTCACTCGACCCCATCGGTCCACTAGGGGCTCCCCTAGCTCCTAAAAGGCTATTTTCATACACTTCGGCCACCGCGCATGCGCAGAAGGCCGATATGTCAAGCCCACACCCAGTCCATTAGATGCCCCTTCATGAATGCTTCACATTGATACCTCACTCGACCCCATCGGTCCACTAGGGGCTCCCCTAGCTCCAAAAAGGCTATTTTCATATCCTTCGGCCACCGCGCATGCGCAGAAGGCCGATATGTCAACCCCACACCCAACCCATTAGATGCCCCTTCATGAATGCTTCACATTGATACCTCACTCGACCCCATCGGTGCACTAGGGGCTCCCCTAGCTCCAAAAAGGCTATTTTCATACCCTTCGGCCACCGCGCATGCGCAGAAGGCCGATATGTCAACCCCACACCCAGTCCATTAGATGCCCCTTCATGAATGCTTCACTTTGATACCTCACTCGACCCCATCGGTCCACTAGGGGCTCCCCTAGCTCCAAAAAGGTTATTTTCATACCCTTCGGCCGCCGCGCATGCGCAGAAGGCCGATATGTCAACCCCACGCCCAGCCCATTAGATGCCCCTTCACCTAAGCTTCACTTTGATACCTCACTCGACCCCATCGGTCCACTAGCGGTCCCTACAGATTGCCAAACACTTCCACGAAAACCCACGGGTTTGGGACTACTTTCGGTCCGCGGAGGCAGACCGCATCACCGCCAGACCGCATCACCGCGGAGAAATACATGCCCCCAAGGTCACGCCCCATTCACCCAAACCGGAAGTGACGTCATACCTGCGCACAACACTCCTGCGCACACCGCCACAATATCGCTACAAAACCTCCCATTTTTTTTTCTGCGCATGCGCAGTGAGGCGCCACCATATCAATTGACGCTTTGTATACTACTGCCGACATTAAACCTTAATTCACTCTCTGTCTCTCTCTTCAGTAGAATTTATTTATCGAAGTCGGATATCACGATAAGCTCAGTTTAGATTCACTTCCTGTTTGGATTTAGAAATTTTCATCTTTCCACAGAAAGTTGTTTAGATCAAGGACAATGTGATAAACATTTCAGTTTGTCAGTGGAATCGACGATCGACATTTCAAGTTATGCGCGCGTGTACAGACATTTCAAGTTATGCGCGCGTGTACAGGTACATGCCGTAATGATTCGCGTTTTCCTCTGCCTGCCGAATGCAGTGCTCGGGCATCCAAAATAGTTCCCCGGAGAGGCAAGTTATCAAGGAGCGATTTAAAATAAAACCCCACAGCTGAATAGAACAATTACCATATACTTACCGTCCTTTCCATTGGCGTATGAATATTTGTCGCAACGAAGGCGGAAAACGTGAAGAAAAATTTCATCCAAGGCACAGATAACGTTTAGAGGTTAACGGATCGGGACTTTGTTTATTTAGTTGTGGTTTTCATGGAGGAACTGAAGAACTGCCGAATAAGCCGTAAACACATTACATGAAAACAACATGGAGCTGTAAATATAACACGAGTTGATACAGGGACGTCTCCAAGTTGACAATGGAGAGTTACACTGCGCGGTTGTCATCTGACGTAACAAACGATCAACGTCGGTCTATTGTTCCTATACGTATTTTGGCATCTATTGTGCCTGACGTTGCCGTCGCTGTTATATTTAGCGTTCTGGAGCGTGTGATTTAACAGAAATACGCGTGTTCTGTGCTACACAATGATTCACCACATGCGGTAAACAGAATACATGAAATCTTGGAGAGCTGTCAGCCTAACATGATTTGCTAAAAAGCTTTCTATGGCCCGTTACCAAGGCCGTCTTCACGTTGACAATGGAGATGTACAGTCTGACGTTGTTATCTGACGTCACAATTGGGTCGTCGTCGCAGCACTATTCCTGGCCATCAAGTTTGCGTTTAAACGTTTGAACTCGACCCCGTATCGGAACTAACAGGGAAGAGGGCAGCTGCGTTCCATGATTAGCTGGTTGGCCGACATTAAACCTTAATTCTCTCTCTCTCTCTCTCTCTTCAGTAGAATTTATTTATCGAAGTCGGATATCACGATAAGCTCAGTTTAGATTCACTTCCTGTTGTTTGGATTTAGAAATTTTCATCTTTCCACAGAAAGTTGTTTAGATCAAGGACAATGTGATAAACATTTCAGTTTGTCAGTGGAATCGACGATCGACATTTCAAGTTATGCGCGCGTGTACAGGTACATGCCGTAATGATTCGCGTTTTCCTCTGCCTGCCGAATGCAGTGCTCGGGCATCCAAAATAGTTCCCCGGAGAGGCAAGTTATCAAGGAGCGATTTAAAATAAAACCCCACAGCTGAATAGAACAATTACCATATACTTACCGTCCTTTCCATTGGCGTATGAATATTTGTCGCAACGAAGGCGGAAAACGTGAAGAAAAATTTCATCCAAGGCACAGATAACGTTTAGAGGTTAACGGATCGGGACTTTGTTTATTTAGTTGTGGTTTTCATGGAGGAACTGAAGAACTGCCGAATAAGCCGTAAACACATTACATGAAAACAACATGGAGCTGTAAATATAACACGAGTTGATACAGGGACGTCTCCAAGTTGACAATGGAGAGTTACACTGCGCGGTTGTCATCTGACGTAACAAACGATCAACGTCGGTCTATTGTTCCTATACGTATTTTGGCATCTATTGTGCCTGACGTTGCCGTCGCTGTTATATTTAGCGTTCTGGAGCGTGTGATTTAACAGAAATACGCGTGTTCTGTGCTACACAATGATTCACCACATGCGGTAAACAGAATACATGAAATCTTGGAGAGCTGTCAGCCTAACATGATTTGCTAAAAAGCTTTCTATGGCCCGTTACCAAGGCCGTCTTCACGTTGACAATGGAGATGTACAGTCTGACGTTGTTATCTGACGTCACAATTGGGTCGTCGTCGCAGCACTATTCCTGGCCATCAAGTTTGCGTTTAAACGTTTGAACTCGACCCCGTATCGGAACTAACAGGGAAGAGGGCAGCTGCGTTCCATGATTAGCTGGTTGGCCGACATTAAACCTTAATTCTCTCTCTCTCTCTCTCTCTTCAGTAGAATTTATTTATCGAAGTCGGATATCACGATAAGCTCAGTTTAGATTCACTTCCTGTTGTTTGGATTTAGAAATTTTCATCTTTCCACAGAAAGTTGTTTAGATCAAGGACAATGTGATAAACATTTCAGTTTGTCAGTGGAATCGACGATCGACATTTCAAGTTATGCGCGCGTGTACAGGTACATGCCGTAATGATTCGCGTTTTCCTCTGCCTGCCGAATGCAGTGCTCGGGCATCCAAAATAGTTCCCCGGAGAGGCAAGTTATCAAGGAGCGATTTAAAATAAAACCCCACAGCTGAATAGAACAATTACCATATACTTACCGTCCTTTCCATTGGCGTATGAATATTTGTCGCAACGAAGGCGGAAAACGTGAAGAAAAATTTCATCCAAGGCACAGATAACGTTTAGAGGTTAACGGATCGGGACTTTGTTTATTTAGTTGTGGTTTTCATGGAGGAACTGAAGAACTGCCGAATAAGCCGTAAACACATTACATGAAAACAACATGGAGCTGTAAATATAACACGAGTTGATACAGGGACGTCTCCAAGTTGACAATGGAGAGTTACACTGCGCGGTTGTCATCTGACGTAACAAACGATCAACGTCGGTCTATTGTTCCTATACGTATTTTGGCATCTATTGTGCCTGACGTTGCCGTCGCTGTTATATTTAGCGTTCTGGAGCGTGTGATTTAACAGAAATACGCGTGTTCTGTGCTACACAATGATTCACCACATGCGGTAAACAGAATACATGAAATCTTGGAGAGCTGTCAGCCTAACATGATTTGCTAAAAAGCTTTCTATGGCCCGTTACCAAGGCCGTCTTCACGTTGACAATGGAGATGTACAGTCTGACGTTGTTATCTGACGTCACAATTGGGTCGTCGTCGCAGCACTATTCCTGGCCATCAAGTTTGCGTTTAAACGTTTGAACTCGACCCCGTATCGGAACTAACAGGGAAGAGGGCAGCTGCGTTCCATGATTAGCTGGTTGGCCGACATTAAACCTTAATTCTCTCTCTCTCTCTCTCTTCAGTAGAATTTATTTATCGAAGTCGGATATCACGATAAGCTCAGTTTAGATTCACTTCCTGTTGTTTGGATTTAGAAATTTTCATCTTTCCACAGAAAGTTGTTTAGATCAAGGACAATGTGATAAACATTTCAGTTTGTCAGTGGAATCGACGATCGACATTTCAAGTTATGCGCGCGTGTACAGGTACATGCCGTAATGATTCGCGTTTTCCTCTGCCTGCCGAATGCAGTGCTCGGGCATCTAAAATAGTTCCCCGGAGAGGCAAGTTATCAAGGAGCGATTTAAAATAAAACCCCACAGCTGAATAGAACAATTACCATATACTTACCGTCCTTTCCATTGGCGTATGAATATTTGTCGCAACGAAGGCGGAAAACGTGAAGAAAAATTTCATCCAAGGCACAGATAACGTTTAGAGGTTAACGGATCGGGACTTTGTTTATTTAGTTGTGGTTTTCATGGAGGAACTGAAGAACTGCCGAATAAGCCGTAAACACATTACATGAAAACAACATGGAGCTGTAAATATAACACGAGTTGATACAGGGACGTCTCCAAGTTGACAATGGAGAGTTACACTGCGCGGTTGTCATCTGACGTAACAAACGATCAACGTCGGTCTATTGTTCCTATACGTATTTTGGCATCTATTGTGCCTGACGTTGCCGTCGCTGTTATATTTAGCGTTCTGGAGCGTGTGATTTAACAGAAATACGCGTGTTCTGTGCTACACAATGATTCACCACATGCGGTAAACAGAATACATGAAATCTTGGAGAGCTGTCAGCCTAACATGATTTGCTAAAAAGCTTTCTATGGCCCGTTACCAAGGCCGCCTTCACGTTGACAATGGAGATGTACAGTCTGACGTTGTTATCTGACGTCACAATTGGGTCGTCGTCGCAGCACTATTCCTGGCCATCAAGTTTGCGTTTAAACGTTTGAACTCGACCCCGTATCGGAACTAACAGGGAAGAGGGCAGCTGCGTTCCATGATTAGCTGGTTGGCCGACATTAAACCTTAATTCTCTCTCTCTCTCTCTCTCTTCAGTAGAATTTATTTATCGAAGTCGGATATCACGATAAGCTCAGTTTAGATTCACTTCCTGTTGTTTGGATTTAGAAATTTTCATCTTTCCACAGAAAGTTGTTTAGATCAAGGACAATGTGATAAACATTTCAGTTTGTCAGTGGAATCGACGATCGACATTTCAAGTTATGCGCGCGTGTACAGGTACATGCCGTAATGATTCGCGTTTTCCTCTGCCTGCCGAATGCAGTGCTCGGGCATCCAAAATAGTTCCCCGGAGAGGCAAGTTATCAAGGAGCGATTTAAAATAAAACCCCACAGCTGAATAGAACAATTACCATATACTTACCGTCCTTTCCATTGGCGTATGAATATTTGTCGCAACGAAGGCGGAAAACGTGAAGAAAAATTTCATCCAAGGCACAGATAACGTTTAGAGGTTAACGGATCGGGACTTTGTTTATTTAGTTGTGGTTTTCATGGAGGAACTGAAGAACTGCCGAATAAGCCGTAAACACATTACATGAAAACAACATGGAGCTGTAAATATAACACGAGTTGATACAGGGACGTCTCCAAGTTGACAATGGAGAGTTACACTGCGCGGTTGTCATCTGACGTAACAAACGATCAACGTCGGTTCATTGTTCCTATACGTATTTTGGCATCTATTGTGCCTGACGTTGCCGTCGCTGTTATATTTAGCGTTCTGGAGCGTGTGATTTAACAGAAATACGCGTGTTCTGTGCTACACAATGATTCACCACATGCGGTAAACAGAATACATGAAATCTTGGAGAGCTGTCAGCCTAACATGATTTGCTAAAAAGCTTTCTATGGCCCGTTACCAAGGCCGTCTTCACGTTGACAATGGAGATGTACAGTCTGACGTTGTTATCTGACGTCACAATTGGGTCGTCGTCGCAGCACTATTCCTGGCCATCAAGTTTGCGTTTAAACGTTTGAACTCGACCCCGTATCGGAACTAACAGGGAAGAGGGCAGCTGCGTTCCATGATTAGCTGGTTGGCCGACATTAAACCTTAATTCTCTCTCTCTCTCTCTCTCTTCAGTAGAATTTATTTATCGAAGTCGGATATCACGATAAGCTCAGTTTAGATTCACTTCCTGTTGTTTGGATTTAGAAATTTTCATCTTTCCACAGAAAGTTGTTTAGATCAAGGACAATGTGATAAACATTTCAGTTTGTCAGTGGAATCGACGATCGACATTTCAAGTTATGCGCGCGTGTACAGGTACATGCCGTAATGATTCGCGTTTTCCTCTGCCTGCCGAATGCAGTGCTCGAGCATCCAAAATAGTTCCCCGGAGAGGCAAGTTATCAAGGAGCGATTTAAAATAAAACCCCACAGCTGAATAGAACAATTACCATATACTTACCGTCCTTTCCATTGGCGTATGAATATTTGTCGCAACGAAGGCGGAAAACGTGAAGAAAAATTTCATCCAAGGCACAGATAACGTTTAGAGGTTAACGGATCGGGACTTTGTTTATTTAGTTGTGGTTTTCATGGAGGAACTGAAGAACTGCCGAATAAGCCGTAAACACATTACATGAAAACAACATGGAGCTGTAAATATAACACGAGTTGATACAGGGACGTCTCCAAGTTGACAATGGAGAGTTACACTGCGCGGTTGTCATCTGACGTAACAAACGAGCAACGTCGGTCTATTGTTCCTATACGTATTTTGGCATCTATTGTGCCTGACGTTGCCGTCGCTGTTATATTTAGCGTTCTGGAGCGTGTGATTTAACGGAAATACGCGTGTTCTGTGCTACACAATGATTCACCACATGCGGTAAACAGAATACATGAAATCTTGGAGAGCTGTCAGCCTAACATGATTTGCTAAAAAGCTTTCTATGGCCCGTTACCAAGGCCGTCTTCACGTTGACAATGGAGATGTACAGTCTGACGTTGTTATCTGACGTCGCAATTGGGTCGTCGTCGCAGCACTATTCCTGGCCATCAAGTTTGCGTTTAAACGTTTGAACTCGACCCCGTATCGGAACTAACAGGGAAGAGGGCAGCTGCGTTCCATGATTAGCTGGTTGGCCGACATTAAACCTTAATTCTCTCTCTCTCTCTCTTCAGTAGAATTTATTTATCGAAGTCGGATATCACGATAAGCTCAGTTTAGATTCACTTCCTGTTGTTTGGATTTAGAAATTTTCATCTTTCCACAGAAAGTTGTTTAGATCAAGGACAATGTGATAAACATTTCAGTTTGTCAGTGGAATCGACGATCGACATTTCAAGTTATGCGCGCGTGTACAGGTACATGCCGTAATGATTCGCGTTTTCCTCTGCCTGCCGAATG
>JAVTVY010031409.1:0-13376 GCA_036873755.1 Hanleya hanleyi
AAAGGTGTGAGGATAGATATTTGTTTATTAACGTCTCACTGTTTGGTACATATACATTTCTATGAGTAGATACAAATATACCGCACACCACTCATATAGAGTTATGAGAGACGGATTACAAAATATTTAGCATACATAAAATACAACACATAGTAGTTAAAATACACTAATTGAAAATGTTACCTACTATACACAATATTTCTGCGACGCTCTAATACGTCTGCACAGGTTTTGGCACTGATATGAACTAGGCTTATGGGATAACAAGATAGCCAATAGCTCAATATTAGACATGCTGGCTAGTCGTGTATGGTTGGCGCTAATGGACAAAATTTCACAAATAGCCCTCGGGCTAATTCGATTTAATCCTAGGGCTAATTCGATTTAATCCTAGGACTAAATCGACCAATCGTAACACATTTCCTAAACCCCGGATTACATTCATTTAGCTCTGTGACTGAACGATTTAACCCTCGGGCTTTAATATTTAACTCCTCAGACTGATTGAATTAATCTTCGATAAGATTATTTAACCCCCGGACTAAAAGCATTTAATCCTAGGTCTAATTCGATTTAGTTAGGGCTAAATTGACCAATTGTGATACATTTCCTAAACCTCGAGTTATATATATTTAGCTCTCTGACTGAACGATTTAGCCCTCGGGCTTGAATATTTCACCCTCGGAGTGATTGAATCAATCCTCGGACTGATTGATTTAACCCGCGGACTCGATGATTTAGTCCGAGGGCTGGATTATTTAGTCCGAGGGCTAGATTGTCCAATCAGTTGTGCGTTTCTAGGCCGCATATTAATCAAGAGCAAGATTAGAAGATGGCCACGTGGTATAAAGTTGGCGCGTTTGTTCATTTTGATCCTTTCATATTTGTTCGGCTGCCAGTCTCAGACCCCAAATGACTGCCGGTTGTCAAGTAATAACACTCTGACATGATCACAGTAAAGTGTAAACACATGGGTTAAATCCTGCTTGTGTTTGCTTTGCTTGGAGAGCAGCTGGATAAGCTATCATCGGTTATACGGCGGTAATCTGCTCCCTTATAGGCTTTAATGTACCAGGCCTGGTAGTTATACAGCACTACATGTACACAAAGATTTTTGATAGCGTGGTCAAACCAATTCTTTTATATAATTCCGAAATTTGGGCTGTTGAGATATTCATGAATGTTCCCCAATTGAAAGCGTTCATACAAAGTTTTGCAAGTTTACTCTTGGGGTGAACAAAAAGGCATGTACTCTCTAAAATAATTAGATTGAAATTCAATCTATCAGATTGAAATTAGTGATCAATCTTTCATCGGATTGAAAATATTCAATCTAATAGATTGAAAACGATGAAATGATTCTGTTGTAGACAGAAAATTCAATCTACTAGATTGCAATTTTCAATCTAATAGATGGAATATTCAATCGAATAGATTGGTCACTAATTCCAATCTGGTAGATTGAATTTTCAATCTAATTATTTTAGAGAGTAATGCTGCTGTGCGGGCAGAATTGGGCAGAATTCCAAAGCCAAGATTAACGGGAATACTGGTGGTGTAGGCTTGTTAATTTGCCTAACTCCAGGCTTGTGAAATATGCGGTCTAGAAACGCACAATTGATTGGACAATCCAGACCTCGGGCTAAATCATCTAGTCCGCGGGTTAAATCATCTAGTCCGCGGGTTAAATCATCTAGTCCGCGGGTTAAATCATTCAGTCCAAGGATTGAACCAATCACTTCGGAGGTTAAATATTCAAGCCCGAGGGCTACATCGTTTAGTACGAGAGCTAAATGTATATAACCCGAGGTTTAGGAAATGTATTATAATTGGTCAATTTAGCCCTAAGTGAATCGAATTAGACCTAGGGTTAAGTGCATTTAGTCCGCGGGCTAAATCATCTAGTCCGCGGGTTAAATCATCTAGTCCGAGGGTTAGATCATTCAGTCCAGGACTGGATCAAATCAACCCGAGGGCTAAATCATTTAGTCCGATAACTAAATGAATATAATCCGGGGTTTAGAAAATGTATTATAATTGGTCGATTTAGCCCTAGGAGTAAATCGAATTAACCCGAGGGCTATTTGTGAAATTTTGTCTACTAGCGCCAACCATAGTCGTGGACCAAACATAAAACTGACGTCAGTGCGGAAGTCTAACCTAATTAATTAAGGGACCGTTCAAAATTTATCTCGAGGGGGGGGGGGCCGGTGGAAATTCAGCTGATGACCCTAAGTTATGTGTGACCCCCCTCCTTTGGCTGGAAGGTTACCAGTGACCCCCCTCACCTGATACCATATTTATCAATGCCCCCCCCCCCCTCCCCCATCTCACCACAACACACGCCCAATTCCGGGACGAATCCAGGTCATCTCCCCCAATGGAGATTTCCTTCAGCAGACATGTCCATGGGCATTTCTCCCGGTGGACATTTCCTCCAATGGACATTTCCTCCAATGGACATTTCCTCCAATGGACATTTCCTCCAATGGACATTTCCCCCACCCTATACTTTTAGGTTATTTTGAACATAGTTTTTAAATAATTTGGCACATCATATATTATATAGCACATTTTTAAACAATATAATGGATCACATAGTGATAACTTATAAATCATATACATATTATATATTTTAACATTTTAAGAAAACATTATATCATGGTAAAATAAAAGATGTATTTTTAAACAATATTATTTTGTTCTATTTTTTACCTCAGTTTTCACTTCAGTTCGGTTTTATGCTCATCAAATGACTTCATGACGCCGTCCAACGATCAGTTAATGTTACGCTATATACCATGTATACATCTTTTATATTGTTTTAAAATGTGCTGACTGTATAATACTGATATATACTGTGTATATGTATAATATCTTATCACTTTGTGACTCAATTATCGTAAAACATATGTGGAAATCCTTATATCTTTATAGAAAAAAAAATTGCGTTATTACAAAATTATTTAAAAACCATGTGCAAAATAACCTAAAAATATAGGGTGGAGGAAATGTCCACTGGAGGGAAATGTCCACCGGGGCAAATGCCCACTGGGGGAAATGTCCGTACACCATTCCAACATAGCCAGGGGCACTAAATGATGCAGTGTGGAATTATATTAAGACCAATTGAAAACACGTTAAAGGAATAGACAACATTTGGCAAACGTAAACTGCGACTGAAAGAACAATCCAAACTGTGCCCAAAAATATTTTTTTCCTATTTTTGAGATTCTTTCTAACGAAGAAAAATACTCCCAAACATTGGGAAAATAACCAGATGTGTTGAATGAAGGGAGCCGCCATCTTTATGCCATCTTTATGGTTTAACCAATGAGCGGCCAAGTGATGTTCACGTGACAACTAGCTCATGACGTCAATGGGCCAGAGCGCAAACATGGCAGCAAGTGATTTTCAACTTTTTCCAAGTATCCGACGCCTTGCATTTCCTGGAGTTTTAACCTGACTGATGACAATGGCTGGCTGGGCGAAACCATGCTTTCATCTACGCTGCTTGGGGGCAGTGGCGAGGGATACAAGAAGTGTCAGGCGTGTTCGAGCCCATTGAAGACGATCTACCGTAGAAATCGGTCGAGGATGTATGTACCGTAGAAGCCGGCCGGGTCGCGGATTTCGTTGAAACGATCAGACGAGCACATGTGCAAGTGCTGACATTAGCTGACAAGGATTTATTCCATAAACTTTCTCAGGTAAATTTTCTCGCACGCTAGATATTTGGGTGGGTGTTTAACGGCCGTGTCATGCTGAACAGTTTCTTTCGGTAACAGTTCAACGGTGAGAAAAATCTCCGGACAATCTTTTCCCGGAGAAATGAGCCTCCAGCTGAGGCAGATTTAGTTTCGTTTTCTGGCTGAGTGCCGGTCTTTGTTGAGGCTCGATTCTTTGAATTGGTAACACAGAAATCAGAATTATTCCCAATTTCGGTTACATTAAACAATCTCAGTGAGTTACTGCCGAATTATGTTGACGCATGTTGGCGTAGTCATCAGCTGAAAAGTATTGGCCTATAACGAAAGCATATTTTATCAGACAACTCGATGCTGTGTTTTTTTGACACTTAGACAGTCTAGACGACAGATCAACCCCGATTTCTCAACAAGGATATGATCATTGTTATTGTACAAACATTAGCCAGTATTTACAGGGTACAGAATACAAGAATGTATAGCCACACCTGCTGGCCTATCGGGCTGCGATTATTCCAGTGCATGGCAAACTGTGTTTCCTCCCAGTTCACTGCAGTGCGGACCAGTGACGTCACTAAACTTGCCGTAATGGCGGCGCCCTTACAAGCCACAGAATTTATCATTGACGGCTTCTTATTCGGTTGGAAAAAATTGCAAAATTGAAATAAAAATCGTTTTGGACACTCCTGGAATTGTTCTTTCATTTGCAATATACGCTTATCAAAGGTTGTCTATTCCTTTAATAATATGAAGAGCTATTCGTTGATAAAGTGATTCGCGGTACGAAAAAGTGACAGGGAACGTGACACAGTTCTGCATTACGACGTAACTGCGAGGAGCTCGGAGATTACATTCTGTATGACGTATTTATTCGCATTCACCGGTTTGGAGTAAAATTATGTCATATTGCATCATGATGATAGATAATACTACACACAACCGCTCAGGGAAACAATGAGGTTATGTTTGTTGTACAGACACAGAGATAAACTTTATAAAAATACGGACGAATCCGACATGATCAATTTCATGCATTCATCATGTCGGCTTCGCTACAAAAACCCTGCAAAAAATAGACAGCGTTTTATTATTATTATAAAACTATTAAAATTATTATATTTTATAATATTACTCTCATCATGACATTAACTACCGTCAGTGGAACTTGTCTTGTAGTACGCCACAATTTATTTCTTCAACTTTGGGGCAGCATAAATTATTGAATGGTTTGTTTCAGTCTCAAAATGCAGGCTATATTCATTTAGCTAGTTATTATGTTCACAATGTCCAGGCTGCACTGCACCTCGATGTGTTTAGATAAAGGATTTGCTAGATGCACTGTGTACTAACTCAAATCTAGCTGGTATGAATAGGGGCCTAGCTTTTAATACATCTTGAGAAGAGTAAATATGATTATAAAGCCATTTACCAGTGTCATGTCCTACTACACCGCAGGAGGTTTGTACAGAGATTAATGCTAACAGAACATAGGTCTATCTATGGTACTGTATGTTGTTTAGGCTAATGATAAACCATAGAGCCTACTGTTTTGGTAGGCCCCATGGATAAACAAAGCCGTGTTCTGATACATGTGTTTCCTGATCTAAATTCCACCCTGGTTCTTCGACCTAAAAAACATGAAATTCATACAGAAGCTCAAGAAATCCTAGCCGAATAGCTGTCCCTATAGGATCTTCGAATGCGGGGCATTCCAATAACACATGCATTTCATCTTCGACTCCCCACTGGCAAATCGGGCATATTCGGGCCTCTACATATCGTCCGGTTTCTAATCGTATGGGCGCCACTCATGAACGGAACATAGCCAGAGCACTCCTGTTTCCTGGACAGTATTGTTCTAGCATAGGGTTCACATTTATACGTGTTCTTAAATAACTTGTATGTTCTAAGCTTTGCGTTATTTTGCTCCAAATCCCTTTTCCAATTCTGCTTAAAATTATCCAACAGTGCCTTTTCAACCGTTTTGCCTACGAATTTCTTCCCATACCTGGCATTTATATTCACAAACTGTGAACACTGTATAGACAAAAATAACTTATGTACGGTTTTGCTAACTTATTTGCACATATAAATATTCGGCGATTGAGTCTAGTGGCTTGTAGCGATGTACATTTTAGCCATTGGCTGGCAACAGTTTTCCATAAGATGACTGACATAGGACTCCACCCAAGGTCTCCACTCACACCCACATTAGGTGCATATTTGCCCAACCCATGCAAGATAAAATCTTCCAGCTCGATTCTGTATAGCATTAATGTGTGGGAATTCGTGAGTACCCCAAATGGCTGCTCATATAGGAGATTACAGGGACTACAATGGTGTCGTAAAGTTTAGTCAAAACACTGAAAGGTACACCACCAAAGCTTTTACATTTCGCTATTACAAGGCCTAATGCCCTACCAGCATATTGGGCTACGCACTTTGACATCACATAATAGTCTAACGTATCGATCAATAACAGACCTATATACATGTATTTCTCCACAAGTTTTAACTGATGACTACCACAAATAAAATCGTCACTCGTTCGGTCTACTGATGAGTTCCTAAAATGGATTATGTTTGATTTATCCGCATTTACAGTCATAAAGTTTCTCTCACATCAAGTATTCAGGTGGCTCAGAAGGACTTTGAGTCCTCGGCTTGTCTCAGATATTAAAACAATGTCATCGGCATACATGAGCAGACTAACGTTTTCTCCATCAATATCGATACCAAGATTAAGGCTTTTAAGATGTATAGCTAGGTCATTCACATATAGGTTGAATAACAAAGGTGATAAAACACATCCATGTTCAACACCACTCTCGACCTTAAACCACTCGGTCACGTGGCCGTTCAGATGGACACAACTATACACTTCACGGTACATTGCTTTTATAACATTTAAGAACTTAGGATTCAAGCCAGAGTTTTGTAGCTTTACCCACATCAAATTTCCATTCACCGAATCGTAAGCTTTATTAAAATCTATAAAAGCTGCAAATGTGGACATTCTTTTTTTCTTACGGGTTTCTATATATCTTGTGGCACCAATCAATCGAACTCATCAGGTTGAGCAAACATGATTTACTGTTTGTCAACATCATATGACTTTTATTATCAGGACTGAATAAAATTGCGGGAAATATATAGTATTTGTACATTTCGTTATAACATTACTGATAATTTATGGTCGACTCCAGATAAACATATCCAAACTCGTGTACATGCACATTCCCTCATTAAATATCAGCCCAATATCAAGTGGGGCAGAGGTGCGGTCAATCCTGTGAGGCATACCAAGTGCATGGGGAAACTGCCTGTACTTATTAATCAGCTAAGTTGAGCCAATAACAGATGACTTTGGTGGTGATGTATAACATCATCTGATGCTGCTTTTTTAGTTTTACAGAATGAATTCATCCCGGGATTGGAGTGATCTCATGAAAACCCCTATGTGGTCTGGAGATGACGATTTCAATTTAAACGCCAGAAGATTCCAGCGCCACAATGGAAATTAACCATATAACAATCATTTTCACCTCCTCCCCACCGCGGATAATAATCCTTGATCATATCTTGTAACCCACATGGTGTAGACGATGAACTGTCCCTTTTTATGAATATTTTCATTCATTTTCAATGTTTGATTGAAATTGTAGTTTAAGGGCCGCTTCCCATACGGATTTCGCGGCCCATCAACTCAATGTTTTATTTAAATTTCACGGTACATTTCTTTGTTAATTTGCAGCACTAGATATTAAAATAAATAATTAAATAATGAATAACAATAACAATGAGGAAATATAAATACTAGTAGAGAAGAGTCGCTATGTACAAGTCGTTAAGTCTGTTATTGGTTTTTATACTGGAAAATATTTGTTATAATCGCGTGGATGATTCCTTTGTCTCGGTACCCCATAGTACGCACAAAGCCGTCCAGAAAAAACTGGGAGAACCAGGGCGTTTTCAGGATTCTTCGAGACGGCTTCCCTAACGACGCCCTTGGGAACAGGGTGGGTCCTTCCAGAAATCTGTGCCTGTAACAATTGCTTGGAGTGTGTAGTGGGGTACAGAACGGCAGGTCTACGTCCTATATTACGTGAAAGTCAAAGGATCATATTCTGTGTTGAGGTGTCAGTTCGGTAACATCTAAGTGGTAGCGTGTCCGGTGTGGTCTAGGGTCGAGTATTCTGATTCTGGGTGTTCTTGCTATGCGGCGTTGTCACTCTAGGCGCTGTAGGTATTCTTGTAATCGTCATCCGTCTTCTGTTTCAGGTCTTGTCCAACTCGTCTGTGGTCTTCGGTGTGCCTGTATCATATGAAATAGACGGCTTGTAGTCATTCTTGTTTTCTATTGTTTTTCGATGCAATAATTTGATATATCTTCCTCCCAACAACAGGCACGCCCCGAATGTCAGTCACATAATATGAATAGCAATATATAATTAAGACAGCAAATAGATAAACAAATGAATAAATAACTAAACATTTCGATAGATTCAGTACTAGGTGAATACACAAATAAACGGCACTGTATTATTTCTGTATGCATTATCGTTTGATGGCCATAAGGAATTTGTAGGACAATGAGATAGACGGCCCCAATATCAAGGTAACTCCGCCATCACCATTTCCTATATTTTATGCCGAATACCGCTCGCTATATGCGATTTGGCCGTGCTAATGTTGTCATGAATTCAATTAGATTTGGCCATCGTTTGTTTTGTAGGACAGTGGAACAGACGGCCCTCAATATCAAGGTAACTCCGTTGTTGCCATGCCTATTTTATTTCTAAATGTGTCTGTGACATTTTGGCCGGATGTTATGTATTGATAGTTTATTATGGCCATAATGTTTTGTATGGCTATGGTGCACACGGCCCTCAATATCAAGGTATCTCCGATGCAACCATACCATTTGTTTAAGTCAGAAGAATGATTTGGCCTCTATCAAATCGTGTCATAGTATTTTCAATGTAATCCTCTTACACACTTATATACACATTATACATTGTATAACAACAAAGAGCACTTAATAACGAATGCATAATAATTGATACAATTTCTCTCATTGTGAAAAATAAACATATATGTACATATTAATATATTTATTCTCTTTATAATACAGTGGTACACGTTCCTAAAGCTTTTCTGTTGTGCGATGTCACTGTGTCACTTTCCCTACCATTCCTCACACACTCCTCTCACATCATTTGCATGATTTATCTGTTGTCTGGTGTTTGTAGTTGTATATGTTTTATATGTATGTATGATTGCGTTTTAGCCCTGCTGGGCACAACCTTTACGCAAATAAACTATTCAATTCATCAGCTCTCACAACGTTCTGGAGTAATTTTCGAAAATACACCATCTTTTGTTGAATTTATCCATTTTCTGTGTTGTGCTTGCGATATGTCGTTCCGCCTTGTAGTGACTTTCGAAAATATTCAATAGAGCCTGTATATGAAGTTGTTTGGATTCGGTCTTCTTGTTAATGATATATTTCTTAGTTAACAGCATAAGCGTGTTGAGGGTACATTGGTCTTTATCCCACCCAGATATTATTTTGTTTGAAGTAATGTGTCCCCTCAGCTTAGCCCATTTTAAAAGCCATTTTTCTAAATCCCTCCAAAGCATTTTGCACTTGAACATTCTATAAGTAGGTGTTCGAGGGTTAATATTATTTCCACAGTGTTCACATTTATCATCTTCGACATAGCCTATTTTGTGTAGAAAAAAATTAGTTGCAACTGTTCAGTGTAGAATTTTATATTGAAGCTCTCGCAATGATGTACATTTGGTACAGTGGGTAGTAGAAGAGTGGGAATTATCCCAGTGAATTTTGTTTTTCATATTGAGATATCCCTCCCATTTTCCATAGCCGTATGCGGATTCAACAACTCAAATTTCAAATATCGTTAAAGCCTCTACAGCTTTTCTCTTGCCTTACCAGTGTATGAAAATAAACAGTGAAAATCGGAGATTGCTTCTAAATGTTATTGGACACGTTCTTTTTATTTTATTTAGCCAGTCTTTTGGAATATTCTTAATAAGTCGGTTGTAATCAAGATATGTACCGCGTATGTCATAATTCTTTTCTAATTCAGTGAAGTTTAATATATTTCCGTTCGAGTCTATTAAGTCCCTCATATATCTGATTTGTTTGTTATACCAATTCCCAATATAATATGTCGGCGTTTTAAAATTTGGGTTGAACCAAATAGGCTCGTTAAACAAATCCATGACCGGTCTTTTTTTATTTTCCTCTGAAGAACCCCCCATGCATTCAATGTATCTTTCCAAAATGGATTATTGATTTTCTTAATGATAATATTTTGTGTATTCTGCTCCCGTATTGCACACCTTTTCATAACTCTTGGCATCGAATAACTTTTTCTATTTTTGGTTTCTCAAGATCAGACGTCGTATCCAGAAAATTTTCAGAGATTGGATGAATGGTATTAGATTTTCCATTCGCAGCCCTCCAGATTTGTAATCTCTTGTTATCACCGACCTTTTTATTCTGTCTGGGCCATCGTTCCATAAAAACTGGTAGAGTAAGGAGTTGATATCATTTATCTCGAACTGTCCTTAATCTTCAGTCTTATTGGATTTATAGAGTAATTTATTAAGATGTTGTCCCTCTTCAAAAGGTAAAACAAATCTCAGCAAGATAAAAATTCACACACATATAATTTTGGCTGTCTTGATTTCAAATTAATGCAAATCTGGTGAATATATCCAATGATAACTGTTTCAGAACATTTTAAAAGTTTTGTAACATTTTGACGAAAAATATCTTTTCAATTGGTCACTTGACCATATTGGGAAACAAAGAGTAGTTAGTGTTCATTCATCTGTGAAGTCCAGCTGCTGCTTGTTGTTGGGTAGTTTTATTGCTGGTTGCCATATCTCGTAACGTGGAGAGAATTTTGAACCATTGATAACTGACACAATTTTATACATACGTATTTTATTTCCAAGTATTTCAAGAAAATGCCGTTATCTTTGGTTAGAGGGAAAATATAGTTCATATGTACACAATTTTGGGTAATGTAGTATTATTTTCAGAACTATTATATATTTCCCCTAATTTTATTCTGTCATGATGATACAAACCCTATGATGTTGACAAACAGTAAATCATGTTTGCTCAGCCTGATGAGTTCAATTGATTGGTGCAACAAGATATATTTTCGTTTGAAGTTGTTTATCAATCCAAGATGCAGTCCTCACACTTTTACTTATAATCCCTTAGTTTGCTATGCAGCTATACAGTGAATTAATCAGTGGGATTTTAGTAAAACCTACTTTTGAACTCTTTTTAAGTTGATTACGATATTTAAGTTGTGTCCAACAGGTATATCTGTGTTCACACATGTTCAGGGGAGTATGGGAATATTCACTTACGAGTAAGTTTCTCCAGAACATATTCTCCTGTGGATGTATCCCCCCTCCCCACCCAGGGGTTATTTTAGCCCAAAATTTGTCTGACTGATGGCTCTGTCGAATCGGGTTCTGATCGACTGCAGCCAACTCGATCTGTCGCTAATGGGCATGATGGGCAAACTGGCAATCGGTCCGCCGTCCCCCATCATGTCATGCGCAAATTGTCCCGGCGCCAAAGAGACTAATTTGTAAGGACGGTTTTGATTGGTTGAAATAGACCACATATTGGAAACGTTATCTCTTAAACCGGAAACGTTTAAAAGTTTGGAATATTACTATCGGAAACGTTTGCTTTTGATGGGAAACGTCTACAGTAAAAAAGAAGTAAAATAAAAAAATTATTGGACGATCACAACCGGAAACATCCTTTTAATCGGAAACGTTTAAAGGTCTCAAATATTACTACCGGAAACGTCTTTAGTGTTGGGTGTTACAACAGAATTTTTTTGCTTTTTGACAGGAAACGTCTTCTAAATGTCAGTTCATGACATCTGATTGGTTTAAACGTTTAAACTGTTTAAATGTTTACAATTTCTAAACGTTTGAAACGTTTGAACGTTTAAAAGAGGGTTTCATGGCGCGAACGGCCCTTCATACTAGCTCAACCGGTGCTTGAAGTATTCCTACTATTCATATTCACACTTGTCCTATCCGTAAGTTAACATGGTGATTTCTCTCCACCCAAACAGCTATAACTGAGAGAAATTGTATATCATCTTACACGAAAATGGAAATATTATTTTCTAAACATTTCGTGTTGAAGATTCATAACATGATTACCTTTCGTTTTATTTCCAATAACAAGCAAAATTTCACGTAATAGGTATGACTTTATACATGCTATGTTGAGATCCTCCATTCTTTATATCAGATCAAACATTACTTTCGATAGTTCACTTCAACATATTGTGACATTTTCCGAGTAAGAAAATACCGGGGGCAAACACCGTAACCATATAATAGATATATGCTTACACTCACATTGATACATGTATATATTTTCTGGAGTCGAGTCGTTTCATACAGTGACGCATCGAACTAGATGTTATTTTTTGCTAGGCAATTCAACAGCGAAAATGACCTCAGTACGGTTTTCTTGGTATCTCATTGTGTATATAAGGGTTTCGTCTTTGAATTGATTCACAATATTTGTAATGGCTGTATTCACTTCGTTCACTCACTTAGATTTCTGGAGATTTTTCATTGGACTGCAAATAATTTTTTTGTCCTGTGTCTGAAATTAAGATTATTATACATCATCACATTGATGAAGATGTAGTTTACTCGGATTCATTGGTTACAATGACGATACAGCTATGTAACAGTAGTAATGGACGGACGTCACCGAACGGTTGGGGCTAGATGTATGGGAATAAACAAAAGGAGGTATTTAACATTCAATGTGATTAGAAAATTCAAACTTCCAATGTTGAGACCTCGCCCTCGATACCCAAGACGCATTGGATAGTGCCAGATCTGATTCAACTCTAGCTTCGAATAAAGTGCAAACAAGAAAACTTATTGATGCAGATGCATCAATGCCGGCGGAAACGTTTGCAGCTTATAATCTGCGTATTACAAGCCGATTACGTGTGCAACTGGTGAATACAGGTCAAGATGCACCATTATGGTTAGAAAAAAAAATCGATTTGTTTGTTTTCATTAAAGGTTTGATTAATGTAGTTCGCGCAAGGACCCATCTGGAAAGTGTGGGGTTAGCCGGAAGTTTAAGTGCTTGCTGGCAAAATGTGCACATAAACCGCATATCAAACTAGGACTTTGAAAGTAATGTTCTCTGGTTGACGTATTAAGTCACTTCACACAGCCTGATGTAAGAGTTCGCGTTGTGGCATTATATGGGACCCATCATCAAGCCACTATTTCTTTATTGATGTGGGTCATTGTAAATTAAGCCTAGATCGACTTTTTCTACACATCAATCCGATCCGCGTGTTATACTGTTTCGAGTTTTTAGTAACTCGCAGTTCAATCTCAAACATTTTGCTGCAGACGTACACATGGTACAGGTGAATAACTTGATCATGTATGGTCATCGACTTGGTCTCTCAGCCATAATAAAATAGTACTAGATGACATTTATTCGATGAATTCATTATAAAAAGAATTAATATTGATGTGTTAGCCACGAACGGGTGATACAATCCTGTCGTTTTACGATATGATATCAGTTGGATCAATCCACGGCACGTCGGT
>JAVTVY010031410.1:0-12527 GCA_036873755.1 Hanleya hanleyi
GAGGGAGGTGTGGCAACTCCAGCGCCGACACGTGTTGTTTGGTGTTGTAGCCAATGGCAGCCCGCCTACGAAACTACAAGGTTACAGAATGTGAGCTTCGTCCCAGGGATTCCCCACGACATAAACGAACCGTATTACTTTGACCCCGAGCAGACCAACGTGGTAGTGCTATATGATCTGATGAGTGCGGCCAAGGACAATTCACACGTCGCCGACTTGTTTACTAAAGGATCCCATCATCGGAATCTGTCCGTCATCTATTTGACACAGAATCTCTTTCCTCAAGGGAGGGCGTCCAGAGATATTGCCTTGAACCTCCAATACTTTGTGTTGTTCTCCAATCCCATTGACAGAGCACAAATCCGTGTGTTTGGTAGTCGAATTTATCCTCAGAACATCGACCATTTCATGCAGGCGTTTCAAGGGGCGACAAGTCGTCCGTACGGCTACCTGTTCGTAGATTTGAAAGCCCATACCCCCGAAGATCGTCGGCTGACGACCCACCTCTTATCCGGCGAGGAATCACTGCAGCCTCTACACCATCCGCCGAGTCCACTCCTGACAGAGCAGCAACCCACCCCCGTACAGCGGGCCTCCTTCATACCACCAGTCCCGGAATATCACCCAACCGTGAAGGACCAACCCGAGGTTGAAAAACATAATGTGAACTCGAGGCTATGGAAAGATTTGTTCAAAGAAAGTATGGACGCCGAGATGGGCGAGATGTTGGAGGTCACAGAAAACAAGTTTCAACGCAAAGGGTATTCGAAAGAGGAAGCCGCAATTTTAGCCCATAACAGATTGGCACCCAGACTACGACGGGCTTTACGTCAGCAGTATGTCGACCTCGTGACCCATATGAAATTGTTGCACAAGGATCCAGTGCATATGGAAATCGAAAGAACAGCGTCGATGTTGAAAATCCTCGGGCATGAACTGGAAAGCGGCGTATGTCAGAGCAATAGCACAAAAGCAGCATTTGTTTGAACGCATCATTAAACGACGTTAAAGCGTTAAGAAAGTGTGTTAAAGCGTTGATACGAGCGTCAAGGCGTACATATTGGGCGTTAAGGCGTAACAGTGGGCGTTGGCGGGTGTTACTGTCTATGAAAGCGAGTGTGTTCCCAAAACACGCACAGTCGACGTTCAACCGTCAACATGGCTTATTCTTGTTCCGAGTGTGAACGCACGTTCACCAGACATTACGATATGATGCGACACCAGAAAAATATACATGGGATTGAAGACGCCGAGGAGTCCGTTGAATCGGATGCTGATACAGAGATCGATGAGAGTGTATCGACTGATACCGAATCCAAGATTGCTGACCGTCTATCTACTGATATGGAGAGCTTGACCTCAGATAATCAGCCTACATCCCAGGAAAGTGAGGCAGAACCTACCTTCTGGGATCGTATTGTGACAGCAGCTATCAATACTCACGCTGAAGCGATCGAGGACGCGGGACAGGATAACTTACAACAGACGTACACCGAAATGCGGCCCCGCATCAGGAAAACAGCCATGGCGATCTATGAACAGTATACCTTACTATCGCTTCAAATGAAAGGCGACCCCACGCACAGGTCCATCATGAAGACCAAGCGTCACTTGGAAGAGGCTATGGGGTTACCACCCACCGAGGCCCTGGAAAATGCGACAAGAATGCGCAAACAACTGTTTCAGGATATGCTGCCCAACGAATATCCAGGCCTGACCGACGCCGATTAGAACAAACGGATGAGAGCGAACAGGGCCGAAGATGGGACTTTCTTAAGGACGGCTTCTGATTGGACAAGTGCAGCCGAGAAGACATCTAACGGGCAAGAACGAATATGGCAGGACAAAATGGCGGTCTCTGATTGGACAAGAGTATTCTTAAATTGTAAACATACCCAACGCGGCTCCCCCAGCGTGGGTATGTTATGATGGAGGGGAAAATAAACTATATGGAAAAAAAACCTTGTTGTTGTTGTTGTTCCCTCATCCTTGTTGTTGTTCTTCTTCTCTCATCTGTCTATATCATGGCGTCAAGTTGTTATGCTAGGGCGTTAAGGCGGACGTTGACGGGCGTAACTGCATTTCCAATGAATTAGCGACAATTCCATGAAAATCAGAGCTTTTGGGCTAATTCACCAGGGCGTTGAAGCGTTGAGCTTGGCGTTGGCGGGCGTTGCTCACAATTGCCTGTTTGCGCATGCGCAGAATGGTGACAACGCCCGAGCCACTAGTGCAAGCAGATGCCCCCTCATGTGTGCTTCACATTGATACCCCATACGACTCCATCGGCCCATTAGGGGCTCTCCTAGATCCCAAAACGTCTATTTTCATACTCTTGGTCTACTGCGCATGCGTAGAATGACGTCAGTTCCACGTGTCACCCACCCCGTCGGATGCCCCTTCAAGAATGCTTCACTTTGATACCTCATACGACTCCATAGGACCCATAGTGGCCCATGTGGACCCCAAAACGTCTATGTCCATACCCTTTTCCCACAATTTCCTGTCTGCGCATGCGCAGAATAGTGACAACGCCCGAGCCGCTAGACCAGTCAGATGCCCCCTCATGTGTGCTACACATGGATACCTCACTCGACCCAATCGGCCCACTAGGGGCTTACCTCGATCCCAAAACGTCTATCTCCATACCCTTTTTCCATAATTCCCTGTCTGCGCATGCGCAGAATGTTAAACACGGACCACACACTAGTTCAGGCGGATGCCCCCTCATGTGTGCTTCACACCGATACCTCACTCGACCCAATCGGTCCACTAGGGGCTTACCTAGATCCCAAAACGTCTATCTCCATACCCTTTTCCCATAATTCCCTGTCTGCGCATGCGCAGACTGGTGACAACGACCGAGACACTAGTCCAGGCGGATGCCCCCTCATGTGTGCTTCACACTGATACCTCACTCGACCCAATCAGCCCACTAGGGGCTTACCTCGATCCCAAAACGTCTATTTCTATACCCTTTTCCCACAATTCCCTATCTGCGCATGCGCAGAATGGTGACAACGGCCGAGACACTAGTCCAGGGGGATGCCCCCTCATGTGTGCTTCACATTGATACCTCATACGACTCTATCGACCCATTAGGGGCTCACCTCGATCCCAAAACGTCTATGTCCATACCCTTTTCCCACAATTCCCTGTTTGCGCATGCGCAGAATGGTGACAACGCCCGAAACACTAGTCCAGTCAGATGCCCCTTTACGAATGCTTCATATTGATACCTCACTCGACCCCATCGGACCATTAGTGGCTCCCCTAGCTCCAAAACGTCTATTTCCATACCCTTTGGCCACCGCGCATGCGCAGAATGGCGCTATTTCAACCCCGCACCCAGCCCATCAGATGCCCCTTCACGAATGCTTCACTTTGATACCTCACTCGACCCAATCGGACCATGCAGCGTATTTGAATTCTGGGAACTACTTTTTCTCCGCGGAGGCGACCGCATCACCGCCAGACATGACCGCATCATCGCGAAGGAATACAAAGGTCAAAGGTTAACCGAACTATAGTGGTGAACACTTGGCACACAGCCAAGGCTGATGCAATCCATAACATGTCAGTACATGCCTTGAGCTGGTGGCGCCCCCTGTCGGATTCTTTAGGGAAATCACGAGTTACCCCTCAAGTTTAAGTGCAAAGAGGTCAAGTTGACCTTTTCGGGTTTTATACTACTACTAGGGGAGAACCCCTGGGAAAATATGATGAAAATTAAAACCGGCGAATGGCTTATGTGCTCCAAATCACCTCCATGTCAGAAACGCATGCACTGAGGCAACTACTAATTACACAATAGTAGTTGTCAAGTCGCCGGCTAATGTCACAATTGTGTCATTGACAGGCGAATCTGCATGCAGAGTCAACCGCTTTTGTCGAAATTGCGACATTAGCTGGCGAAAGATTCGACCACTAATGGCGCAATTATGACAATTGTATCATTAGTAGTTGCTATTGCAATTTTTCATTGTCGTACTTGTAACATTAACGGTTAACAGTGTACATCTCAACAGTTAATGCCACAAGAAAGAGTTTATGTAACCTAGTCAGGGTAATTATCTCATGTGAATACTTGTACAAATGATATCCCGTCTGCATGCCGAGTTAGAAATCGAACTTTCGAATACTATGAAGTCATTAAATTTAGTTCCACTTTCTGAAAGGCGATGTACTCAATCACGGATTAAATAACATCTATACTATTAAAGAGCTTGCCTGAAACGTCAGTATGTCTGTCACAGCTACATGTACCTCACATGTAAATGCTGGTTTCAATTCACTCTGTGCTGTTTGCTGCGGATGGGTTGTGGAGCAGGGCGGACAGGAATACTGGGAAGAGAGTACCAATTCCTCACCAGGCAGGACCGGGTGGGTCCAGAATTACCAGGCAAATACTAATTCCTCACGAGGCAGGACCGAGTCGGCCCGGGACCACCAGCAGTACTAATTCCTCACCAGGCAGGACCGAGTAGGCCCGGGACCATCAGCAGTACTAATTCCCTTCCAGGCTGGACCGGGCAGTAACAATTTCAAATCAGGCAGGACTGAGTAGGTCCGGGACAACCAAGCAGTGCTAATTACTCTCAAGGCAGGACCGACTATGCCCGGAACCAACAGGCAGCACTAATGTCATCAAAGATTTAGTCGTACATCATGTGTGATATAGTTTTGCCTCAAATAATTACTGGTCCCCAGTTGTGACAAGAGCCTCAAACATGCTCGCTACCACATTTTTGAGTGACAGAGTTGCCTGTTATTGTAACAACTGTGTTGTGACATTAGTTGGCAACCTGACAACTGCTGATGACACAATTGTCGCGATTGCGACAATTGTGTCATTAGTAGTTGCTACAATGCACAGGAGTGTTAAGTATTTTGTAAGTTTTTAAAGATCATTTTTAACAGCGGTTTGAGAACGAAATTATCCTGAATGTCATAAATGTGAATGACTAGAGTGTTATTCTATTGAGGGTTTCTCCTATACTTCGATGACTAAGGTGCCCAAAGGATTTTTATAATTGTCATACACATTCCAATGAAGATACAACGATGGAATTGGGATCAAATTTCGTGGTTCGCAAATTAAAACAAGTTAGGTGATCCAACCGGTAACGTAAGGGGTTTTAAGCGATACTTACTCAGTGATCTTGAATGTCTTACTTACATACATGGGTGGCAATGGTGCTCCAAATACATACATGGACGACATTGGTGCTTCGAATACTTACATACATGGGCGACATTGGTGCTTCAAATACTTACATACATGGGCGATATTGGTGCTTCGAATACTTACATACATGGGCGACATTGGTGCTCCAAATACTTACATACATGGTCGACACTGGTGCTTCAAATACTTGCATGCATGTGCGACATTGGTGCTCCGAATACTTACATACATGGGCGACATTGGTGCTCCGAAAACTTACATACATGGGCGACATTTGTGCTCCGAATACTGACATACATGGGTGACATTGGTGCTTCAAATACTGACATACATGGGTGACATTGGTGCTTCAATACTTACATACATGGGCGACATTGGTGCTCCAAATACTTACATACATGGGCGACATTGGTGCTCCAAATACTTACATACATGGGCGACATTGGTGCTCCAAATACTTACATACATGGGTGACATTGGTGCTCCAAATACTTACATACATGGGCAACATTGGTTCTCCAAATACTTACATACATGGGCGACAGTGATGCTCCAAATACTTACATGCATGGGCGACATTGGTGCTCCAAATACCCACATACATGGGTGACATTGGTGCTACAAATCAGTTCACAGAGTTTCTCCCATATCGAGGTCACTGTGTGCATCAAACGATATCCATAAGTTATAAATACATTGGTGTATATGTGGATGGGTCTGGTGATTGAATTGATAAGTTTTCAATTTTGGACAAAGCGGGCCAGTGTCACCGATGATTCTTCATTCGAATCGAAGGTCCTAACTTTGTTTTGTCACAATTCAGTTTGTTACAAAACGCGTAGATTCTGCGTGCCGTGTTAACCCGTTTTGTCGTAATGGTGACAAAATGCTTTCAGCAGTGTGTTTGGCCATGATCCAGGTAGTTTTCTGGACTTTTATACTTAAAAAAAAAGGTATGGAATATTCTAAGACTATAACACCAGCGGAATATTCCACAACATGGCAAAGAATATTCCATACTATATTAAGAAATATTCCATAACACGCTATGGAATTAATTCTAGGAATATTCCGCTGGTGCTCAATTTCCCTACTATTCTAAGAAAGGGCCAATAAGCCTCAGGCCGAAAATAGTCCAGGTATCATCGATTGAAAATAAATTTTAGGTTAAAGAGATCGCAACGTGCCCCGATTAAAGAACCACAACTCATGGATTAGCCACGTGACAGTGCACCGATCGCTGCGGATAGTGTTGTATAAGGAATAACCTGAGTTAACGTGAAACCCCGGATTAACCTATTTCTCGTAAATTTGACAAGGAAAAAATAGTCCGTACACAACTTGAGGTCAATAGGTCAAAGGTCGTTAACTGTGGCCTAAAAATCAGAAAATCATCGACTTTTAGTTTTATATTTGTGTGAATAGATCAGTGCGTAAAGATATGCCCGGTACTGAAATTATCACACATCAAATCGGCCAAAGGTGAATGGTGCTCTGCCCCCCCCCCCCCCGCCCCACCACCAAACCAGGAAATTATTGAACCAATTGTTCTAGTTACTCCAATGCAAGGATGTGGGGATGTGATCAAACTTCAGGATAGGAATACTAATGTCAGCAGGTCAAATGTCAAGGTCACTGGGGATGAAAAAATATGCATGTGCCGATCTGATAAGTGAGAGAAGACCGACCCTCATTTAATGAGTATACTCAATTAGTTTTCCTCGATTTTATATTTCAGTTCCAACATGTACTTCACCGGAATGCTGTTCTCCGTTATCACACTGGCCATTGTTTGTGGGACTACTTTCGGGTGGCAGAACACCTGGGATGGACCTCTGTCTGTCACCTGTCCACATAACCGGTTCATCTATCACCTCCGAAGCACGCACAGCAACCATCGCGAAGATAGGCTCTGGCAATACGACTGCAAATCTGTGACCACAGGCATGTCCCTCTCATTCTGCCAATGGTACTATTACGTGAACACCTGGGACGATATGCTGGCCTTCCGATGTCATGGCGACGCCGTCATAGCTGGGGTGAAAAGCTATCATCATAATCACTATGAGGACAGAAAGTTCAGTTTCCGGTGTTGTAATATCAACCGGAGCTTAAATCAAAGTACTTAAAGTACTGATGTCGGGTTTACTTGCATCAGAGGGGTGTATTAGTCCCATATTTGTGATCATTTAAGGGAGGAAAGGTGGTGTTCGCTTTACATAAGGAATCTTCCTCAAGCTGTTCGGTTTGTAGGGCCAAACTTTCACTTTTATCAAAATGATATGAAATGGACCATTTTGTACAGCCTACATGTATACATGCTGAATTACAAGACACGAAATAATGAAGGGCTGCAGATGCACGGAAACGGATTTATGGTTCATTGGCTTATTTTCGTATTTTTATGCACTTTTCGGTGCAGATTTTCTTTTTGTTACAAAAATAGGACACCTTTATCCAAACCCAATTTGAGCAACAAATAATTCTGAAATATTCAGTCTAAATAAGCTGTGTGTATCAAAAATGCATTGAAGACGATTCCCTATATCTAAAGCTAACACCACCTTTGTGATCTTACAACAAAAGTTCCACGGATCGGTTGTCGATGGACCATGAAGAATGGCGTGACCGCAATATAGAAGGTTTTTGTGGATACATCTCTATATAGGATGTGTATGCACATTTTTATCTAGAGCATAAAACTTCGACTTTTGTAAAATGTGGATACGCATCCTATATAAGAGATGTATCCACATTGTATCCACATTGATATAATTTCCATACTTATTTAATCTGTGAGAAAATGAATCTACTAAAAGTACATCCAGACAAGAAAATCTTCAGACGTCGCAATCTCCGACAAGTTCAGAAAATTCGCTATTCTCCTACTCCACGATCATTTTTCTAACAACTCTTGACTATAAAACAAGATACTGTCATACTCATAGTGTTATTTTAAATGCTAAATAATCACGGTTTTACAGAAATGCCTTTAAATTCATATGGATTGGAAAGAAAAACTATAAATCTAGAAAACGAGCCGATCTTATTTAGTTTCATTGAATTCGTATGTCGTGTAAAAAGTTTACTGATTGGTTGAATAACGTGTGGGCGGAGCCAATATGTACTGTTCAGCCAATCAAATTCACGATTACTTGTACTCTGGGAAATTCAGACTTGGGATGAAAGTTCAGCGTTGACGGGATCGAAATATCGTATCTCTTTCTCATCCATACCAGCAAAAGGAAAACACCCCAGGTTTTTATTCTTTGTAACCATAATCAGATATGTAAAAGAGTTTTGTGCAAAAGTGCCAGTCGTTCCTATTTCGTTTTGTTGAAGAAGATCGACGGAGAAGACACGTCAGACACTTGAAAAAATAACGAAATCTGTCCCAAAAACTTTCGCCAAAATTTCTGCCAGAGTTTTGTTGCAATTTTATTCAGTTCTCATGCTGATAATTGATCAAGTAAGGTGGAAGTAAAAATGTGGATACATCACCAAAAAATCATGTGTATCCACAATTTGGAAATTTCTTGTTTTCGGTGATTTTAAAATGTGGATACGCATACATAATTTGTATCCACAAAAACTCGCTACGTGGTTACGCCTGGAGAATGACTACGGCGCACCCTTTCCGCCGTAACAAATGATACCGGATAAAATAGATTGGAAAGGCAAATTTTAAAGGAAATTGTAAAGATAAAATTTACTGCGATAATGTACCAATTATCACGTTCAATGCACAAGCTACCGTGCATTGCACATGTGTATATGACTGTCAGACAGAAGTACGGTATTTTTTATGAATGCTGTAAGGGGCATCAAATGAGAACAGTCTCCGGGCAGGAGATCAAAACTACACATGTGCAGAAGAAAAAAGAAAAACTGAAGAGTGATACTAATGTAGGGTTTACCCTTGGTAAACCCGACAAAAACTGTCACTTCACCTCGTATATTAACACTTGGGACAAGTACATGAATTACTACCTGCCATATGGTTATGTCATCGCCGGATTGGCCAGTGTGCACCACAATCATTATGAGTAAGTACCGAGATGATTCTACCTAAGATTTCTACCTAAGTTTACATGGACCTCGATACCCACACGACAATCAAAAGTTATGAGACTTGCTATTGACAAGAAATTCATCTGAGATTTCGTCCGGTCTGACCATTTAGGCCTCGAAAATCAGGCGACATCAAACAGATGCGTGATGCGCGCCTGGTAACATGTCCACCACTTTAGAAGCTGGGCGTGTATGGTAAGCCGTAGGGGACAAAAATCGCCATTTGGTGTAGACACATATTCTTAGCCAATCACAGAGCTGTTTTACGTGTAGACATTAATTATTATCTATCTACATACAATATAATTCGATATCATATCGAATTATTTTATATCCGTATACATATTATTTAGATACTGCATCAAATATTTCGATGCTACATCAAATAAATTTGCATCCCCATTCAAATCATTTAGATACTGTATTGAATCAATTTGTATCCGTATACATGTTATTTAGGTATGGCATCCCAATATTTAAATTGTGGCTGGCCGTAGGGGACAAAAATAGGCATTTGGTGTAGACACATATTATTAGCCAATCACAGAGCTGTTTTGCGTGTAGACATTAATTATTATATGTCTACATACAATTTCATTCGGTATCATATCGAATTATTTTATATCCGTATACTTATTATTTAGATACTACATCAAATATTTCAATGCTACATCAAATTAATTTGTATACGCATTGCAGATGATTTAGATACTGTATCGAATCATTTTGTATCCGTATACATATTATTTAGGTATGGCATCCTAACTATATTTCGATGTATATCGTATTGAAGCAATGTAATCGTCGGAATTATAGACACCATAAATTACTCCCCCCCCCCCCTATAATCTCAACAGTCAATAGAATCAACTTTTATGAATAAGTTTGCAGCGCCTCGTGGTTGGAAATGGCTATGTGCAGTATGGCGGGAGAAGCGTCAGGCGCATAGAGTCGTTTACTTCTCTTCTAAACCTATACAGAAATTGCTCCCTCTCTGTACGAGACATGTTTCAGGAGTTGAAAAATGGCGCCGTGGCACATGTGGCCGCGCGTGGAATCTGTAACGCACGTTGTCATTGGTTGATCCATTTCTACAGGAAACAGAACATTTTGTGGCGGAAGCGATTACTGCATGTCATACATATTTCCAGTGGTCGTGATTGAATGAATTATGTAGGACATATTTAATGAATTATGTAGGACATATTTAATGAATTATGTATGACATACATACAACTGTTATATGATTGACTGAAATGTGTCTACACCAAATATCCATTTTGTCCTCTGTGGCCAACCGCACTTTTAAATTTTGGGATGCCATATATAAATAATATGTATACGGATACGAAATGATTTGAATAGGGATACAAATTAATTTGATGTAGCATCGAAATATTTGATGCAGTATCTAAATAATATTTATACGGATATAAAATAATTCGATATGATATCGAATTAAATTGTATGTAGACATATAATAATTAATGTCAACACGTAAAACAGCTCTGTGATTGGCTAATAATATGTGTCTACACCAAATGGCGATTTTTGTCCCGTGGGGCCTACTATAGGCGTGAGTGTGGGAGTGTGTGTCACACCACCTGGCTTATTTTTGTACAGGTAAGCTTTCAAATTCCCCTCCCCAGTCGTGCGGCCGCATGAGTGATCACAATGAAAGAGCGGCCGTGTGGGCGCTTGAATAGCAACAATGAATGAAAGAACATATTCTAATTCAATAGCGCTCGAGTCTATGTTATTACCTGCTTCATACCAGGATCTTCCCACGGTGTATCTGGTACTTATTATTTCGGCGACGATTACTATAGCTACACTGGAAATGTGACTTAAATGAATAACGCACTTTATTCTTTATTCCAGGGATCGCAAGTGGAAACTGGAAATCTGCAGAACTTGAACGAAACCAGGAAGATCGTGATTAGATATATTACGCTCGTGCTATTATATTCGCACAAATATAGTTCTTTTTTTCATTTATTTCCTGTTTTCGTCTCCACTTCCTTGTCCTTCCCGCACGATATAGAATATAGTTCTGTTAATTGCCACAAATCAATCATACACACCTAAGTTCCCCACCGGTGAAAACATTGTGTACCGGAGCGGTATGGTACCATACTGGTGACTGTGTCTTCACTGTAACGGTACCATGGCGTACCAGAGCGGTTCGTCGGTGCCGAGGGATGCTTTCCTGTATAGTTAATTGAAGACAATGAATCTTTAATGAAACTCTGCGATTGGCTAGATATTTTTTCTTTCCAGTATTCTTGCCCAGCCAATAAATATGCCGGATTTCCTTTCAAAAATTTGAATTGACCAATCAAATGTTGTAGAAGTAGAAGATATCCCGTGATGTACTGTTGTTTCTATAACACTCCATTGGCTTGCTTCGTCTTCATTCTTATATTATTGATCAACTACATGAATAGTATGTCATATTAACTGAAGCATCTTCATCGCAGGTAAATAAACCGCATTCATATTCAAACTGTTTACACTTTCTTATTTATTTGTCTCCAGACAAAATGAATTGGATACTCCATGCAGCTTGTGAATGACCTAATATTGAACATGGCCAGTAGAATTCATATTAGACGAGATGGACTCTAATATTAGTTACTGAGTGTGTGTGTGGGGGGGGAGGGGGTATATTCGGTCACTTTGTGATAATTGTTTGTGCTTGGTCGACATAGTCTATCAGAGTCCAGACCTGTTCTTGTGAAAGAGAAATGGAAGCAGGGATCTTGGTATCTTATTAATTTTATAATGCCAAACTCCGAACAGCGCAAGTCCGTTGAACGACTTTCGTCTAGGCTTCATGCACTGCCCGCAATTTAAATATCCTTAACACGCTCTCAACCTAGAGATTACTCCGCCAATACAAACCTTCTTCTATCACTGTAATAACCTCATTATTCATCAATAAAATATCTCCGAAAATCTGTTCATTAATAAGCTAAATTGATGCATAGATTTCTGTTTGTGTTTCGCATGAATATAGTCCATGCGTATGGAACTGCCGTAGTGTGCGGTGCAATGGGTGCTATTACTAACTGTGTAGGGGTGACGGCTTTTCAGGCGATCACATGTCGTCTGTAAGGCTTTGTCGCCGAACGCAAATCAAATCACCGTGTTCCAATTCATTATTAGATATGCTGAAGGTACATGTTGTTATGACAGTCTTTCTGGTATTTCAGGCTAATTAGCGAATAACAATGAACCTACGGTTTATCACTCTGTATCCTCCCCC
>JAVTVY010031411.1:0-119974 GCA_036873755.1 Hanleya hanleyi
GGATCGTCAGAGGCCAGTAAAAGGTAAAAACCCGTCTAGCCTGGACATATAATTTCCCCACGCCAACGGGCTCATAATACCTAACACAACTCTTTACAAGAAAAACAAACCGTGTGAGAGTCCAAACTGGCCAACAATCCCACACGAATTACATGCATTAGATATCGGAAACTCAGACAAAACTAATGAAAGAATTTCCGACAATAATGAAAGAATTTCCGACAAGAAAATAACACAATTTCAAAACCGATAAGGATACGCGGGTCGTTACAACAACAACCCAGGTTGTATAAACACTTCCTTCTTGTGTACTGGTCGAGGTACAACAGAGAATAGAGGACGAGAATGGTTTGTGCAGACACCTTTATAGTAATGCACTGGAGTGAATGGGAGGCTCTCCTAGGGGCGGACAACTCTCCGCCTAGGGGAGCTAACTTTTAGTTTTAACTTCCGTTTTCTACGTTGTATCATCTTCCTGACGGAGATTAATGGCATAGAATTGAAACAGGTTTATTTGTGACATAAAAATCACACTTTCCTTCGAGCTTGCATACTGAAATATCAGCCTCGAAAAATTGAAATGGTCAGTTGCATAAAATTGGATTTATACAATTAATCAAAGTTATCTCCCCAGAATATTTTCGTCTTTTTGATCATTTATAGGGAAGATATGACACCTCAGACCGAAATCATTACCGATTCTACGAAATAGTCAAACTAATATATTGTGAAAACATACTTTGTTTGAGGTGTATTTTTGCTGCAATAGAAAACCCTTCCTTGTTATGCATAAAAAATGACAGGGTAAACATTTTGATCCATCATAAATCCATTTTAATACAATTGACCAACTTTTCTTTTTCGGGTCTGATATTTCAATTATATGTAAACTTCAAGAAAACAAGACTTGACAAGATTTTGGATTGAAAAAACAAAATCAGTTGTATTATGGGTCAGCTGGGTAATGACCGTTTGAGATTTTTTAAAAGTTTTTTCTAGCAAATACATAATATTTTGAATTGAAAGTCTGTGAAAGATATCTGCTAGCTCAGGAAAAACCTTTGGTGTGCTTTTCAGGTCAAAGGCTGTCCTAGATCGGGCCTGCATCCCAGATGAAAATGCCACTTTAGGGATGGCCACGAGAGGTGTCAGCATTGGTATTGTGGCCGTTTTGCAAAATAGATAAATTTTCAAATAGTTTTTGGCGACCAGTTGGCAATGGGAAATACATGCATTTGTACTGGAGTGGTAGAGAGTGACAAATGTTCTGGAACAGGATTGTAAACAGCACGGATGGATGATAGATTTCTAGAGGAGAATTGATTTGATGAATGAACAAAAACCTTATGGGCTTCGAAATAGGCCCATGCATGCCTAATTATAAACCTTTAAAGCATATTGTATTAACTAGAATTTGACCTTGATGAAATAGGTCAATGTTTGTCAACTTGAATGATCAGTTGCATATGTACTGTTGAGTAAAGGAGGTGTGGTTTAATGAGATTTTAAAACCCATGAGGTGTGGTTTGGGGTGCCAGAATGAAATACCATGTACAAAAGAAAATTTTCAGTTTATCGTAAAGCATAATTATATTTTCTTATGCTCTGGTTACTTTGTAGGCCCTGGGTGTTATGTTTTTCCAATAGCAGCATCTTGAAGTGTATTTCTGCAAAACTGTCTATTTTGAGATGAAAACAGCACACTTTTCTCTCTGTAAACATATGAAGCCAGTCCAGAACCAAACACATGGTCAATATTTTAGGGTTAAGTTTATCTTGGTTCTCGACAGGCTTCATATGTTTATGGAGAGAAAAGTGTGCTGTTTTACCTCAAATAGACCTCAAAATGCTGTTATTCTTAAACCTTAAAACTCAGCACCGAGAAAATATTCAGAGCACATGACATGATAATTTAATTTACGCAGACTGCAAAACTTCTTTTATACGTGATATTTAATTTTTGCACTCCAAACCTCACCTCATGGGGGACAAAGTCTCACTAAACCGAGCCAGGTCCTTTGAACAGCCAAGCCATGATCCATCGGGATACTGGAATAACTAGAGTTTGACCGTGCTAAAATATGATACGGTTAATAAAATTAGAAAGGCTTCTAGTTAATCACCGGTTACATAATAAAAGACAGATGGATGGACCAAGCAGACAAACTAAAATCAATAGGCATCTTCTTTGTCATTGCAATCCACATTTTTCAACCAGTGACCTTGACCGTTTGACCTAAAAAAATGAATAGGGTTCCTCTTTGATCCATGCATTAGGTATAACCAAAGTTTGGTACCAATCCATGACCTGAAACTGGAGATATCGCGCAGACAAACCAAGGTTAAAACCAAGATGGTAAATCAGGGGAATACAATCTAGACATAACGTCATGAAAAATTCGTACAAAATATTCGCCAATAATCTACGAGTTCCTATAATAAGCCAATCGTGACAAGTTCTACCTTTTCACTTTGTCAGTGATTGATGTTTAGTTCAGGGATATTAACACCTTCGCACAGCACGATCTTTTGATACTTTCTACAGTCTAACAAAGTCAGACTTTTCGGCGGGAGTCAACTCTTTGATGTTCACGCACACTAATGCAATAATTGGATACTGTTTCCCAATAATGTTTACCCGGTTGGTCCACATGCTACTGTGTAATTATTGTGGGCATTATTTTGAAATTGTTTCATCAAGCTAGCCATCTAATTTGCTAACAAATGTAGTTTGAAATTCGAACGGGATTTATATAGAGCTGAAGTCAGATATAATATTCTGTGATATTATATCTGAGTTTACTGAGATTGAGGTTAACAGACAAACAGACAGACAGACGGAAATTGCTATCGCATTATATGCCCTCATCTATGATGAACATATAAAAAGTACCAAAGCATTTCATTTGCCTCTCAACCTCTCCACATTTCTCACTGGGATGGAATAATACAAAGATTTGTTTATCATTCAGAAATGGACTGGAATATGCCATCAAAATTCCCAGTCCAGCGACTGTGGAAACATATTGAACATTTGTCTCTACAAAAGCTACTAAAAATATTGCATGATTAAACGAACACTCTGTCCTTCTGGTCTCCCTGAACCTTTTAATCATTGCATATTTTGCACCAGTTTTATTTTATACCTGTGCTCAACCTCATCGAGCCCCAGTTGTAATGAAGTCACAATTCTGACTAAATAGCCAACTGAATACTAGATTTACCCCACAGACAGAAATGAACATCTCTGCCTATGTTGATACCGCAAGAATATTAATTCTTTTACATTTATATACAGACGCGTCCAACTGTTTATCAACGTTAAACCTTCATTCTCTCTCTTTCTCTCATACTTAAAGCACAGAGTATGCATATCTTTGCACACAGTAAAAGATTCAACTTGATGCAGTGTCATACCCAGCCTCTGAGCTGCATGGAATGGCAATGCAAGTTTATAGTTGAACACAAGTGGAGTTGAATATGGGGTTTGAATCACCTGTCCAAATTTTCAAGTGATCTGTAGTATTCTCATTGTTATGGAAACACAGAAAATCATGAGATATAAGGAAAAGCTCTACTAATTCAATCAGAGGAAATGCATGTTCGCACCCAAAAAATAATTGTGACCAAATTATAGAACCTTTAGTAATCCACCCTTCCCACTATAATTCTTAGACAAAGGATTTGCCCTGGCAAACTGATGGATACTTGACGCTGGACTCTCAGCTTAAATTTGTTGTTCGTACTTTCCGTCACCTCCCTATCGCTACAGTATGGAGAATATTATCAATCAGTGATAACTGTTTTCGACATGAAGTGGTCAAAATTACCATTAATGTAAGCATACTGGACCTTTCTTAGACTAGTGAGATAACTTGATGCATATTTTATCATATTTACACCAGTTAACAACAGTTAAAAATCTGTCCCATGCTGTAGATATGGGCAGTTGAGGAACATTATGACCCATTAATGTATACCACGAGTCTCATGTAAATGCACATATTTGCTCGCCGACGGAAACTTTTGTTTAAGAATTTAAGTGCAAAAGGGGGATTGATCAACAGGGGGGATCAAATTTATTGGATTAACTTACCATAATTCAAAGCAAAATATGGGGTGATTGAATTATTAGAGTTTTTAATATATATCTCTATTTACTCACGAGTAAAATGTTTACATTTCTGAGTTATAGTACAAGAAGGCTATGTACACTGCTCATTAAGTATGCACATACAGAAGAAGTCACTCAGGCCCCGTAGGCATGTTAGGTCAAAATTATAAAGTTGTCTGCTTGGGGTAACATTAACCTTGCTACAAACCATAAGTCGGTAGGTCGATTTTTATTTCTATGTATTTCTGTTTCATTTGAACTTTTTTGTGATCACATATCTGGTGACAATATTGCTTCATGAGAGTTACAGAGATGTGCCAAACAGAGGCAATATTACCATTTGTATGAATTCTTACACATGTTATCTTACATATATAATTTCAATAACGACTGTTTCTGCAAACATTGTTAGAGTATAACAATACAAGTTTTTCGGTTGGGGTCTTTTTGGTGGTAGGTAGGGTTACACCAGACAAAAAATATTTAAATTTTGGCTTTACAATTAAACACTTGCACCGGTATCTTTCAAATTATTTGACATCAAGTGTGAAAAGTTATGTACCTCCTAACCCTGCATGTAAACACAGTAAAACAAAACCCTGAAAATCATATTTCACAACAACGATAGCTGGACAATATAAAACCTCATCATAATTGTATGACAAAGTGAATGGCTCACAACAAAAGATACCGTAAGTCCAAAGACTGTCAAATATTACACAAGAGTAGCTTCCCTTTTTCTTTTCATGAAGTCTGCATATCACCATCTGAGAACTCGCAGAAGTCAGAGATCTCACCATTGCGATATCTGACAGCAAGGGAAGTCAAATCATTTCAGTTTTCATCTCGTAAGAGAATTGCCATTTAGCTGGGCAAGTCGGGAAGTCGTATAGCACAACATTAATCTCATATAGATGAGCAGTAGCTTGAGTTACATGAAGTTTTTCTTGTTAGCCAAATTTGTTTGAATCTGCAGCAATTGGTGGATTGAGGTTCACAAATGATTCACAGGAACACGGCGAAGTTTTTGAAGGAAACCACAGTATCTCAAGGGAAATTTAGTGGACTCGAATATACCAGGCCTAAAAATGTTACTTTCTATTATTTAACAATGTACATTAATGCCACTCACTCGCCAGTTTAAGTGACGAGTAAAGTTAAAATGATCGAAAATACCTTTCTCCCTAAAATGTGATTTTTCTCATGGAAAAATTCATTCCTTTGGAATATTCCAGCCAACCATATTTTTATTCACTCAAAAGTGATTGCACTGGGTTTGTACTCATGTGGCGCACCATGCAGACACGTCATACATACATCCACGTGTTAGATATCCACTAGGTGGCGCTATACATTCATTTCTTGACTCCTCATTCATCCACTCAACGACAGCATGTTCACTTTCTCCCTCGGAGTTTGTCCACTAAGTGGCAGAGTTTCAAGGCTGGTCCAAGTTTGAGACCCATGTACCTCATCATCATGTCACTGTTCAACAACAACAGCGCCTTACCGTCAATTTCCTGAAATACAACAAAATCATATTGAATATGAAATCTGACTGTCAAATCACCCTGTCAGAGAACCTCAAGGAAACATTTATGCTCGAAAACATGAAATGCAACTAGATAATAGATCCCCACTTGAAGTATTATAGATCATTACCTAAAGTATCATAGATCCTTACCTGAAGTATCATATATCCTTACCTGAAGTATCATATATCCTTACCTGAAGCATCATAGATCCTTACCTGAAGTATCATAGATCCTTACCTGAAGTATCATAGATCCTTACCTGAAGTATCATAGATCCTTACCTGAAGTATCATAGATCCTTACCTGAAGTACCATAGATCCTTACCTGAAGTATCATAGATCCTTACCTGAAGTATCATAGCTCCTTACCTGAAGTATCCTAGATCCTTACCTGAAGTACCATAGTTCCTTACCTGAAGTATCCTAGATCCTTACCTGAAGTATCCTAGATCCTTACCTGAAGTATCATAGATCCTTACCTGAAGCATCATAGTTCCTTACCTGAAGTATCCTAGATCCTTACCTGAAGTATCATAGATCCTTACCTAAAGATCTATGATACTTCTCAAGTACCATAGATCCTTACCTAAAGATCTGTGATACTTCTGAAGTACCATAGGTATTTACCTGAAGTATCAACCAGTTCATACTTCATGTAAAGAGCTGTTTTTCCTCAAGAAAATCTTTTGTTACCCTAATCACATGGCATATGTAAAATGGATATTTCCTGTTAAACTTTTCATTGACCAGGTTGACAGCACCATCATTCTAGTATAATGAGAGAAATATCTCTCTAAAATGGAGATGAAAAAGGTCATTTTTGCTCAATAACTTTTGATTTATTCACCATAACACTCCAAAATCATCAGGCGAATTAGCGTATACAGGTGTATATTGTTACAGGTTGTAACAGTGATTTACAAAGCGTGCACAGTCTAAATTTTAATAGAGAACAAAACATGTCATCTATTATAATGCAAATTAGATGACAATTGTTTTGTCTATACCATCTGATACGGATATATATGTCCATGGTCACCTGTGATGGGTGTCTCTTTAGTTTAATATATTCTGGGCAAAAGCAACCTTTTTTACCTCCATTTTAGAGAGCTAGTTCTCTCTAACCTGGATATAGGTCTACCAGCTATTGAAAAAAGTAATACTGAAATGCGACGACTAGAGCCTGGTATACATACATGTTTTCTGAAGAGTTCTGTGTGCTGAGAGAGAGCTCCGTCCGTCTCACTGATGTACTGGATGACCTCCTCTATACTCCAGTCACCGGGATCACTGTGCGTTCTGGGGGGCCTCAGCTCAGCGGTCGTAGAACTCGCTGAAAATCACAGATTAAGGTAATTTCCCTAATAATTCAATCATAAGAAGTGCAGTTTCCCACCATAAAATCTGAGGGTGATTAAATTTATTAGAACAGGAAGTTAACAAAATGGTTCAAAATCATGCATATAATCCATCATTTCTTCGTTATTTTCAGTTATTTTAGAGTGATCGAACTTAATAGAACCGCCGAATTGGAGAATTTAATTATTAGAGGCATTACCATATTTTAAATGTTAAATATCAGAATAAATACAAGAATCTCGTAAATATATGAACAGACGCTATTCCTGATTTACTTTTACGTCAAAGATTTTGACACGAACTGGCCTGTACTAAAACTTGAATGTCAGTTCCTTTGACCTATTCAATAACACTGAATTGAGACAATTAAATTGCTATTTGGTGTCATTATTGGACAAAGTGTACAAACTTCACTAAACTGAGAAATCTAAAAAGCTAGCTGAGTAGCTAGCAGGTCCTTCGCCAAGTAGCCTGTTTGAGAGCATGCAGCATATACGCTTCCAATATCTCCTTAAATATAACTTGGAAAGTGGATATGTGTATGTGGAAAAAGACGGTTATCTGGAATTGTTGAGACAATTTGAGGAGGTTTGGGAAGCAGTAATGGGTAGTGTAACACTGGAATGTAAGTCTGTAGTTGTATATGGATTTGTGGATGGTGAGGTTTAAAAATCGATGGGTGGAATAGATCAAGATATCGCACTCACAACACAGATGGGTACAATATGGGTGAGTGAAATCCAAGATGGTCAATGGCAGTCATCTTGGATTACATACTACCTCAATGAAAATCAATACCAATGGCTGTCTAACTGATGTGAAGCACCCTCTTGAGTTTGAAGTCGATTGGTCAAATTGTTCTCGAGATATCACATTCCCAAGTTCCGAGACGGATGGAATCCAATATGGTCAATGGCAGCCATCTTGGATTAAGTACCTCAGTGAAAATCAATACCAATGGCCGTCTAATTGAAGTGAAGCACATTCTCAAGTTTGAAGTCGATTGGTCAAACTGTTCTCGAGATATCGCGTTCACAAGATGTGGGACGACAGAATCCAATATGGTCAATGGCAGCCATCTTGGATTACGTACCTCAGTGAAAACCAATACCAATGGCCGTCTAACTGATGTGAAAAACCTTTCCAAGTTTGAAGTCGATTGGTTGATTTGTTCTGGAGATATCGCGTTCTTGAGATATCGCGTTCACAAGATGTGAAACGGAGTGAATCCAATATGGTCCATGGCAGCCATCTTGGATTAAGTACCTCAGTGAAAATCAATACCAATGGCCGTCTAACTGATGCGAAGCACATTCTCAAGTTTGAAGTCGATTGGTCGAACTGTTCTCGAGATATCGCGTTCACAAGATGTGGGATGGACAGAATCCAATATGGTCAATGGCAGCCATCTTGGATTATGTACCTCAGTGAAAATCAATACCAATGGCCATCTGACAGACGTTAAGAACCTTCCCAAGTTTGAAGTCGATTGGTTGAACTGTTCTCGAGATATCGCGTTCACAAGATCTGGGACGAATGGAATCCAATATGGTCAATGGCAGCCATCTTGGATTACGTACCTCAGTGACAATCAATACCAATAGCCATCTGACTGATGTGAAGAACCTTCCCAAGCTTGAAGTTGATTGGTGGAATTGTTCTTGAGATATCGCGTTCACAAGATGTGGGATGAACAGAATCCAATATGGTTGATGGCGGCCATCTTGGATTACGTACCTCAGTGAAAATCAATACCAATGGCCGTCTAACTGATGTGAAGCACCTTCTCAAGTTTGAAGTCGATTGGTCGAATTGTTCTTGATATATCGCGTTCACAAGATGTGGGATGGACAGAATCCATTATGGTCGATGGCGGCCATCTTGTATTACGTACCTCAGTGAAAATCAATACCAATGGCCGTCTAACTGATGTGAAGCACCTTCTCAAGTTTGAAGTCGATTGGTCGAATTGTTCTCAAGATATCGCGTTCACAAGATGTGGGACGGACGGACGGACGGACGGACGGACGGACGGACGGACAGCTAGCATTTCCAAGTCCTCCCACCACTTCGTGGCGCAGGACAAAAATAAATGGGTATTCACTTGTCAGTCCAATTTTAAGGGGTGACTGAAGGTCAGTAGGGTGATTTTTGACTTATTAGAACATCTACCATACTATAAGTGGATTTTCATTTCATAATGACATAAGGATTATGGGGGCTGTCTTTCATGTAAGTAACTATTGTAACGTCAGGTCTTCATGTTAGTGAAAAGTCAGCCGTTTAGAATTATTGTTGTACCCAAATAGCCCATTGACCGCCTCAATGGTGAGAGAGTAAGTACGATTTAACGTCGTTTTCAACTATGTTTCAGTCATATCACGACGGTGCCTACATATGTGCCAGGACACGAGAGTGCCCAAAGTTCCTATTATCCTGAACACTGATCAGCCCAGCCTGTACAGCACCGGGTCACCCATCCAAGTATTGCCCAGATTGAACATTGCTTTAATAACTGATGAGAACTGGTGTGCCGAACGTTTTCTGCCTCTTTCTGGCAATCTAGCAATAGACTGATAATGGTAAAAAAACTCCTGAAAAGTTCAAGAAAGGAATCTGTAATTCTCTTACCAGCCTCATATGAGAAAGCTCTTCTGGGACCTTTGGGGGCTTTTATTACTCTCTGACCTTCCGTGGAATCTGTCGACCATCGCCTCTTCACATTCACATGTGTTTTATGTTTACTCGAATCCCCTTCTTCCTCTGAATTAATAATACACAGCTTTATTAGTAGCGGAGCAAAGTCTTCAGACTAAAACAGTCGCTGAAATGAAAATCTGCATACCCTATTTCTTCTAATTATTCAGACAACAAAACTTAACTTCAAGCTAGTGTGGAGAGAAATTGACCAAACATTCTACAAATTTCACTAGCTATCTTGGCAGTCCTTGGGATAAATAACATATCCATGCCACAGTATTTAGCCTCAGTTGACATAAAGAAGGATTTTTTAGGCTTCTAAATCTAACGAGAGATCCTGAAGGATCTTGGCGCCCACCATTGCCCGATAATTGTAAGCTAATGACTAGAGGATCTTTTTGTCCATTGTTACTAAGAACAAACGATTGATTTGTAATTTTGTTTACAGAATTTCGAATCTGAGCGAAAAAGATCGGAAAAGGGACACTGAAAAACACCAAGATATAATCTAAGTTTCAGGAGTTTCAAGATTTCTAGAAACTGTACTTGTTATAATACAAGAGAAATGAGCAAAGTTAGTCTGAAAATGAATGTACATGCACGGAGGATCCTTCGCCTTTGTTTTGTAGTATTTTTTTTTTATTTTTATTTTTTTTGCACGTGTCATCATTGGGTACTGGAAGCGAGGACCAATCTCTTTGACACTTTGGCATGAGCTATGAAACATACTTAAGATTTCATAATTGAGACGAATGCTAATTCTGTTCTGTTTACTGGGCTAGTTTGAGATATCTCCTTTAAGGTACCATGCTCGAAAATAGTAAGATGGTACAATACTTAATACTGAAGAGATCCGGTCCGCGCAGTAATGTTGAAACTTCGAAAGTGTCTGAATCCTGATTATCTCCCTTGGATCGAAACATGCAGTAGTCTACAGTTGTCGAGTTGTGACGTTGAGTCACAAGTTGACATCCCTTCATGTAGCCGACCCGCCGGCAGACGAAAGGGTGGGGCAGTTCACTTGCTACGTACTGCATGGACTAAAGGAAGAAATATATTTTAATTCTGAATTATTTGAACTCTTTAATATGGAAGATGAAGGTATGGATATTCTCTATAGTCAATATATAGAATATGCCCCACCATTTGATCCGACGACTCTTGTGATGCAATACCGTATCAATTTGAAGCGTAACTTGAATTTTCGAATCGGACCAGAAAAGGTATCTTGCATGTGGGACCTGTGTACCAAATTTCAGAAAGATCCATGAAATATTTCATGAGAATTCACAATAACAATGTTTCAAGAGGAAATTCAAGATGGCTGCCTTGTGGCCATATTGGATTTTCGATTCGGCATGAAAAAGGTATCTTGCACAACTAGACCCTAAGGGGAACCTGTGTATCAAATTTGAGAAAGATCCAGACAGTACTTCCTGAGAAATCACGATAACAAAATTTCATAGGGAAGTCTAAGATGGCCGCCTGGTGACCATATTGGATTTTCGATTCGGACCGAAAAAGGCATCTTGCATATCGTGACCCTAAGGGGAACCTGTGTACCAAATTTGAGAAAGATCCATGCTGTAGTTCCTGAGAAATGACGATAAAGTTTCATGGTGAAATCCAAGATGGCTGCCTGGTGGCCATACTGGATTTCCGAATTGACCAGAAAAGGTATCCTGCGGAACTAGACCCCAAAGGGAACCTGTGTACCAAATTTGAGAAAGCTACATGCATTAGTTACTGAGAAATCGCTATAACAAGGTTTCATGGGGAAATCCAAGATGGCTGCCTTGTGGCCATATTGGATTTTCGATTCGGACCGAAAAAGGTATCTTGCACAACTAGACTCTTAGGGGAACCTGTGTACCAAATTTGAGAAAGATCCATGCAGTACTTTATGAGAAATGACAATAACAAAGTTTCATGGGGAAATCCAAGATGGCTGCCTGGTGGCCATATTGGATTTTCGAATCGGACCAAAAAAGGTATCTTGCACAACTAGACCCCAAGGGGAACCTGTGTACCAAATTTGAGAAAGATCCATGCAATAGTTCCTGAGAAATCGCGATAACAAGGTTTCATGGGGAAATCCAAGAGTGGCCATATTGGATTTTCGAATCGGACCAGAAAAGGTATCTTGCACAACTAGACCCCAAGGGGAACCTGTGTACCAAAATTTGAGAAAGATCCATGCAGTAGTTCCTGAGAAATCGCGATAACAAGGTTTCATGGGGAAATCCAAGATGGCTGCCTGGTGGCCATATTGGATTTTCGAATCGGACCAGAAAAGGTATCTTGCAGAACTAGACCCCAAAGGGAACCTGTGTACCAAATTTGAGAAAGATACATGCATTATTACTGAGAAATCGCGATAACAAGGTTTCATGGGGAAATCCAAGATGGCTGCCTTGTGACCATATTGGATTTTCGATTCGGACCGAAAAAGGTATCTTGCACAACTAGACTCTTAGGGGAACCTGTGTACCAAATTTGAGAAAGATCCATGCAGTACTTCCTGAGAAATCACGATAACAATGTTTCATAGGGAAATCCAAGATGGCCACCTGGTGGCCATATTGGATTTTCAAATCGAAGCAGAAAAGGTATCTTGCACAACTAAACCCCAAAGGGAACCTGTGTACCAAATTTGAGAAAGATCCATGCATTAGTTCCTGAGAAATCGCGATAACAAGGTTTTCATGGGGAAATCCAAGCATTGACTGTGCCTCTGGCAATATGCTGGATTTTCGAATCAGACCAGAAAAGGTATCTTTGCACAACTAGACCCCAAGGGGAACCTGTGTACCAAATTTGAGAAAGATCCATAAAGTAGTTCCTGAGAAATCGCGATAACAAGAATTGTTTACGGACGGACGACGGACCACGGACGAAATAAAAATAAACGAGAGATCCTGAAGGATCTTGGCGCCCACCATTGTCCGATAATTGTAAGCTAATGACTAGAGGATCTTTTTGTTCATTGTTACTAAGTACAAACGATTGATTTGTAATTTTGTTTACAGAATTTCGAAGAGGATCGGAAAAGGTCACTGAAAAACACCAAGATATAATCTAAGTTTCAAGATTTCTAGAAACTGTACATATGTCGGTTGTTATAATACAAGAGAAATGAGCAAAGTTAGTCTGAAAGTGAATGTACATGTACGGAGGATTCTTCGCCTTTGTTTCGTAGTATTTTTTTTATTTATTTTTTGCACGTGTCATCATTGGGTACTGGAAGCGAAGACCAATCTCTTTGACGCTTTGGCATGAGCTATGAAACATACTTAAGATTTTATAATTAAGAACGAGTGCTAATTCTGTTCTGTTTATACGGCTATTTTGAGATATCTCTTTTAAGATACCATGCCTGAAAATAGTAAAATGGTACACTACTTAATACTGAAGGGATCCGGCCTGCGCAGTAATGTTGAAACTTCGAAAGTGCCTAAATCCTGATTATCTCCCTTGGATCGAAACATGCAGTAGTCTACAGTTGTCGAGTTGAGTCACAAGAGTGACGTCCCTTCATGTAGCCGACCCACCGGCAGACGAAAGGGTGGAGCAGTTCACTTGCTACTGCATGGACTAAAGAAAGCTGATTTAAAATTTGAAGAAATACATTTTAATTCCGAATTATTTGAACTCCTTGATATGGAAGGTGAAGGTATGGATATTCTCTAAAGTCAATATATAGAATATGCCCCACCATTTGATCCGCCGACTCTTGTGATGCAACGTCACAAGTCGAGAATACCGAATTAATTTGAAGCGATTTTCGAATCGGACCAAAAAAGGCATCTTGCACTACTAGGCCCCATGTGGGACCTGTGTACCAAATTTCAGAAAGATCCACAAAATATTTCCTGAGAATTCACGGTAACAATGTTTCAAGGGGAAATTCAAGATGGCCGACTTGTGGCCATATTGGCTTTTCGATTCGGACCGATTCGGTATCTTGCACAACTAGACCATAAGGGGAACCTGTGTACCAAATTTGAGAAAGATCCATGCAGTACTTCCTGAGAAATCACGATAAAAGCTTTGCATGGGAAAATCCAAGATGGAATTTTCGAATCGGACCAGAAAAGCACAATCTTGCACAATTGAACCTGTGTATCAAATTTGAGAAAAATCCAGGCAGTACTTCCTGAGAAATCATGATAAAAAAATTTCATGGGGAAGTCTAAGATGGCCGCCTGGTGACCATATTGGATTTTCGATTCGGACCGAAAAAGGCATCTTGCATATCGAGACCCTAAGGGGAATCTGTGTACCAAAATTGAGAAAGATCCATGCAGCAGTTCCTGAGAAATGACGATAAAGTTTCACGGGGAAATCCAAGATGGCTGCCTAGTGGTTATACTGGATTTTCAAATCGTACCAGGAAAGGTATCTTGCACAACTAGATCCCAAGGGGAACCTGTGTACCAAATTTGAGAAAGATCCATGCAGTAGTTCCTGAGAAATCGCGATAAGGTTTCATGGGAAAATCCAATATGGCTGCCTGGTGGCCATATTGGTTTTTCGAATCGGACCGAAAAAGGTATCTTGCACAACTAGACCCCAAGGGGAACCTGTGTACCAAATTTTAGAAAGATCCATGCAGTAGTTCCTGAGAAATCGCGATAACAAGGTTTCATGGAGAAATTCAAGATGGCTGCCTTGTGGCCATATTGGATTATCGATTCGGACCGAAAAAGGTATCCTGCAAAACTAGACCCCAAGGGGAACCTGTGTACCAAATTTGAGAAAGATCCACACAGTACTTCCTGAGAAATGACGATAACAAAGTTTCATGGGGAAATCCAAGATGGCTGCCTGGTGGCCAAATTGGATTTTCGAATCGGACCAGAGAAGGTATCTTGCACAACTAGACCCCAAGGGGAACCTGTGTACCAAATTTGAGAAAGATCCATGCAGCAGTTCCTGAGAAATTGCAATAACAAGGTTTCAAAGGGAAATCCAAGATGGCTGCCTGGTGGCCATATTGGATTTTCGAATTGGACCAAAGAAGATATCTTGCACATCTAGACCCCAAGGGGAACCTGTGTACCAAATTTTAGAAAGATCCATGCAGTAGTTCCTGAGAAATCGCGATAACAAGGTTTCATGGAGAAATTCAAGATGGCTGCCTTGTGGCCATATTGGATTTTCGATTCGGACCGAAAAAGGTATCTTGCAAAACTAGACCCCAAGGGGAACCTGTGTACCAAATTTGAGAGAGATCCATGCAGTAGTTCCTGAGAAATCGCGATAACAAGGTTTCATGGGGAAATCCAAGATGGCTGCCTGGTGGCCATGTTGGATTTTCGAATCGGACCAGAAAAGGTATCTTGCACAACTAGACCCCAAGGGGAACCTGTGTACCAAATTTGAGAAAGATCCATGCAGAAGTTCCTGAGAAATCGCGATAACAAGGTTTCATGGGGGAAATCCAAGATGGCTGCCTGGTGGCCATATTGGATTTTGGAATCGGACCAGAAAAGGTATCTTGCACAACTAGACCCCAAGGGGAACCTGTGTACCAAATTTGAGAAAAATCCATGCAGTAGTTCCTGAGAAATCGCGATAACACGGTTTCATGGGGAAATCCAAGATGGCTGCCTGGTGGCCATATTGGATTTTCGAATCGCACCAGAAAAGGTATCTTGCTCAACTAGACCCCATGTGGGACCTGTGTACCAAATTTGAGAAAGATCCATGCAGTAGTTCCTGAGAAAACGCGATAACAAGGTTTCATGGAGAAATCTAAGATGGCTGCCTGGTGGCCATATTGGATTTTCGAATCGGGCCAGAAAAGGTTTCTTGCACAACTAGACCCCAAGGGGAACCTGTGTACCAAATTTGAATTATATCCATGCAGTAGTTCCTGAGAAATCGCGGTAACAAGGTTTCATGGGGAAATCCAAGATGGCTGCCTGGTGGCCATATTGGATTTTCGAATCAGACCAAAAAAGGTTTCTTGCACAACTAGACCCCAAGGGGAACATGTGTACCAAATTTGAGAAAGATCCATGCAGTAGTTCCTGAGAAATCGCGATAACAAGGTTTCATGGGGAAATCCAAAATGGCTGCCTGGTGGCCATATTGGATTTTCGAATCGGACCAAAAAAGGTTTCTTGCACAACTAGACCCCAAGGGGAACCTGCGTAACAAATTTGAGAAAGATCCATGCAGTAGTTCCTGAGAAATCGTGATAACAAGGTTTCATGGGGAAATCCAAAATGGCTGCCTGGTGGACATATTGGATTTCGGAATCAGACCAAAAAGGTTTCTTGCACAACTAGACTCCAAGGGGAACCTGTGTACCAAATTTGAGAAAGATCCATGCAGTAGTTCCTGAGAAATCGCGATAACAAGAAATTGTTTACGGACGGACGACGGACGACGGACCACGGACAAAAAGCGATTTGAACAGCCCACCATCTGGTGATGGTGGGCTAAAAAGAGGGTACTGTGAATTTTCTTTGTACCTAGATGGATCCTTATGCTCATATAACAAGGGTTATGCGTAACCCGGCAGCTCGCCGTTTTGGGTTTTGTCAATAACATGCACCTTCGCATAAAGATCGAGCCCTTCAAGTTGCACATCACTGGCAATGACAATACATATTGTTATAAAAATTTGACTTCTTTGTCAGTGATGTTGAAGTTGGATTGAAAGATGAACTATATTATACAACTTGAAATAAAGATTACCTTTTTTCCAAGCAGTAAATCATTCTAAGTCCAGCCTAAACAAAAAACATTAACCCAGAAAACTTTCAGAGTCCAAAAGAAGTCAAAATTATTCTAAGTCCAGCCTCAACAAAAAACATTAACCTTCCAGCTTGAGTCGATCTAACGTTGTGCTAAACATAAAAACTTAACCGGACACCGACACCGCCACTTTCCCCCTCTCTCTCCCAATACCTCGCCTACTTCGTATACGGCGAGCTAAAAATGGCATGCTTTGAGCATTACACAATGTATGTGAGTGAGTGAGTGAGTGAGTGAGTAGGATTTAACGTAATTTTCAACAATTTTTTAAGTTATATCACAATCATGCCTACACTGGCCAGGGCAAAAGAGTGACCATAGTTCCTGATCAGCCAAGCCAGTACTGCACCTAGTCAACCATCCACAAATTCACTTAAGACAGTAGAGGACGTTGATTTCCAGAGGTTGAATGTTTTGTTTTTTTTAAGGACTCGAGGCCCGGGGAATAGGCTCAAACTATCGATATTTTTTTCTTTGCATATTTCAAAAGTTGAAGAAACATGAGGCTGCACCTAAAAGGTGCTTTGACCCCTCAGCACAATATGTCCAGCGAATAACAGGTTGACATAAAAATCTGCTGAATTCTGTCAAATTTATTTACCCACATATGTATTAATGTTGATTCAAGAGAATACTCAACGATTAGTATTTGCTAGTACCGGCTTCAGTCATCAATCCTGTGAAGGGATATCGATCCAAGGCTGTGTGGATCGATACCTCAAGAAAAGTTAGTAAAGATCTGGTGAATAGTTCTTCATAGATGAAGATCTATTCCAGGGAAGAGTCGAGTGTGTGTGTGTAGTACTCAACATTATTTCAGTCATATGCCGGAGGTGCTAGAATTTGTTAGGCGACGAAACCAGGCAAAGCCCGGAGGAAACCCTCGACGGGAAATTTCAAAGGGCCATAACTCTGTACAGAAATGACGTAACACGAAATAAACATGACAGTGCACATCTCTGGGATACTAGGGATATTCACTGTGAGTATCAGAGCTGTCAGTCAAGTAGTAACTGAGATCTGGCCCGGACAAAAGTTAGTGACGGAAAATTTCAAAGGGCCATAACTCTGTTAAGAAATGACGTAACAAGAAATAAACATGACAGTGCACATGTCTGGGATACTAGGGATATTCACTGTGAGTATCAGAGCTGTCAGTCAAATAGTAACTGAGATCTAGCCCGGACAAAAGTTAGTGACGAAAAAATTCAAAGGGCCATAACTCTGTAAAGAAATGACGTAACGCGAAATAAACATGACAGTGCACATGTCTGGGATACTAGGGGTATTCACTGTGAGTATCAGAGCTGTCAGTCAAATAGTAACTGAGATCTAGCCCGGACAAAAGTTAGTGACGCGAAATTTCAAAGGGCCATAACTCTGTAAAGAAATGACGTAACACAGAATAAACATGACAGTGCACATCTCTGGGATACTAGGGATATTCACTGTGAGTATTAGAACTGTCAGTCAAATAGTAACTGAGATCTAGCCCGGACAAAAAATTGTTGACAGACGGCCGGCCGACCAGACGTACATGCCGATTGCAAGACCCCGCAGCCCGATGGGCTGAGGGGTAAAAACGCAAACTGAATGATATTTTTGCCAAACAGAGTGCTAAAATAGGGGATATTAAACACCTTTACTAAGGCTGTATCAGTTAAGTAGTAAATAGTAATCCAGGGTCGTAATAAACTGGAATAACACGAAATAAACATAATAGTGCACATCTGTCCATAACTCTGTAAAGAAATGACGTAACACGAAATAAACATGACGGTGCACATCTCTGGGTTACTAGGGATATTCACTGTGAGTATCAGAGCTGTCCGTCAAATTGTAACGGAGATCTGGCCCGGACAAAAGTTAGTGACGGAAAATTTCAAAGGGCCATAACTCTGTACAGAAATGACGTAACACGAAATAAACATGACAGTGCACATCTCTGGGATACTAGGGGTATTCACTGTGAGTATCAGAGCTGTCAGTCAAATAGTAACTGAGATCTGGCCCGGACAAAAGTTAGTGACGGAAAATTTCAAAGGGCCATAACTCTGTTAAGAAATGACGTAACGCGAAATAAACATGACAGTGCACATGTCTGGGATACTAGGGATATTCACTGTGAGTATCAGAGCTGTCAGTCAAATAGTAACTGAGATCTAGCCCGGACAAAAGTTAGTGACGAAAAATTTCAAAGGGCCATAACTCTGTAAAGAAATGACGTAACACGAAATAAACATGACAGTGCACATGTCTGGGATACTAGGGATATTCACTGTGAGTATCAGAGCTGTCGGTCAAATAGTAACTGAGATCTAGCCCGGACAAAAGTTAGTGACGCAAAATTTCAAAGGGCCATAACTCTGTAAAGAAATGACGTAACGCGAAATAAACATGACAGTGCACATGTCTGGGATACTAGGGATATTCACTGTGAGTATCAGAGCTGTCAGTCAAATAGTAACTGAGATCTAGCCCGGACAAAAGTTAGTGACGCGAAATTTCAAAGGGCCATAACTCTGTAAAGAAATGACGTAACACGGAATAAACATGACAGTGCACATCTCCGGGATACTAGGGATATTCACTGTGAGTATCAGAACTGTCAGTCAAATAGTAACTGAGATCTAGCCCGGACAAAAACTTGTTGACAGACGGCCGTCCGTCCGGCCGGCCAGACGTACATGCCGATTGCAAGACCCCGCAGCCCGATGGGCTGAGGGGTAAAAACCTATCAAGTGTTTCTGTTATTTTCCTTAAAAAATGTTTGCAAACGTGAAATTTTAGCTCTCAAATAATCACTGTCTGTGGAAGAACTCTGCCCTGTGGGGATTAGCGCGCATTACTCACAGTCGGTGTTATCGCCTGCTGTGACTTCGCACCTTGGCTAATTACTTGTCACTGCAATACACACAATTCGCACGCTGGGCTCATTCATTATAATTAGTTTTTTTTCTACTACATTCATGCCAAAGCCGCCATCGTTTACAAAATATTGAACAGGAAATTATATGGTCTATCTCAGTGTTTTCGCGCCACATGACAAAATAAACAAGAGTTCAATTGAACCCAAAATACGCCCGTAAAAAAATAGTCGATAAACAACATAAGGGCCTGGAGCGATATTTGTAGGAGCAAATAGAACTCCAGTTACTCTTACTCTGCGGGGGTGCATATTCCCCCACCCCTGGTTATGCGCTTATGTATGTATCAGTAACTTTAAAACAAAATTTTTGTTACAATAAAGCTGCAAAAGTAAGCTCATCAGCCTGATGAATTGGGTCGAAATGACAGTAGGTGCCAAATACAAGGATTTCAGACTAAAATCAAGAGGAGTAACTGAAGAAAACGTCGAATCAGCTCAAACCATATGTACCAAATTTCAAAAGAATCCATCGAAAAGTCTGAGACGAGTTGCGTTCACGAGGACAGTTATGTGGCAAATAAAAGATTTCAGACCAAAATCAAGGGGAGTAACTCAAGAAACTGTTGAATGAACTCGAAAAAGCTTCGTGCACATGTGCACTCGGCATCATGTGTACCTAATTTCAAAAGAATGCAATGAAACCCCTAGGACGAGTTTCGTTGACGAGGACTGTAGGTGCCAAATAAAAGTATTCCAGACTAAAATCAAGGGCAGATAACTCAAGAAAGCGTTGAATTGGTTCGAAAAAAGTTTATGCGCATTTACAAATGATACTGATCAAGTGTACCAAATTTCAGAAGAATCCATGAAAACTCTGGGACGAGTTGCATTGACGAAGACAGTAGGTGCCAATTACAAGGATTTCAGACCAAAATCAAGGGGAGTAACTCAAGAAAACGTCAAATCGGGTCGAAAAAAGTTCCTGCACATTTACACATGATACCGATCAAGTGTACCAAATTTCAGAAGAATCCATTGAAAACTCTGGGACGAGTTGCGTTGACGAAGACAGTAGGTTCCAAATACAAGGATTTCAGACCAAAATCAAGGGGAGCAACTCCAGAAAATGTCGAATCTGACCGAAAAAAGTTCGTGCACATCTACACATGGTACCGATCATGTGTACCAAATTTCAGAAGAATCCATTGAAAACTCTGGGACGAGTTGCGTTGACGAAGACAGTAGGTGCCAAATACAAGGATTTCAGACCAAAATCAAGAGGAGTAACTCAAGAAAACGTCGAATCGGGCCGAAAAAAGTTCGTGCACATCTACACATGGTACCGATCAGGTGTACCAAATTTCAGAAGAATCCACTGAAAACTCTAGGACGAGTTGCGTTGACGAGAAAAAGTTAACGGACGGACGGACGGACGACGCCATACATGTACCATAATACGTCCCGTCAAATTTGACGGGCGTATAAAAAATACAAACACACTGCTCAGGTGGTCAACCATTCCCGGAAAGCATGTGGTATATGCAGATATATATATTGCGAATTTGCGTAATGTTTTTCATAATATCTCACTTGACATTCTATCAACATATCTTACTTGCCAACACAATCATGGTAAGAAAACGTTACAAGATTAGTAGGACACGCATGCAGGCAAAAAGAAACTTTGATAAACATTATTACACGACTCCTGCTGTTCGGTCATATATACCTCCGATTCAGTATTACTTCATACTGCATTATCGCATTATACATGCGGCAAATGTAGAAAGTGAGGTATTCATTCAAAATAAATACTTTAAGTATTCACCATCGTACATATAATTATAAAAAAGGCAAACATTATTCCCGCAAATTGTATACTTTCGCGATAATAGTAAAGTTTTTTAACTCCACACCGGAAATGGCCGTTGCCAGTTTTTTCCCGTTTGAGGTCTGTAGACTGACCAGTTCCTTTTTCTTCTCTTTCCTTGAGCCAGACCTTTTTCAGTCGGCAATTAAATCCATGAATGTCCAATTGCCGCAAATCACATCTCTGTAAGCCTTCTATAGAATGCTCGACGTCTACTCAATCACCTGCGGTGAGGGATTTCGGAAGGCGTGAAAACTGACCAACATTCCAACATAAAAATTCATCTTCGTGACTGGTTTTCTACACTTTCTCAAAATATATTGTTCCAAAGTGATTAAAGAACGTTTGGTCTATAATCCCTATATGTTGTGTGAGAATATTGTGTCATTATCATGAAGTAGCGGATAATAATTACAGAATATCATCTGAAAAGTAGATTATTTTTGTTTACGGTCTATATCCAACATATTTTTTTTATACAGCTGGTACATACAAACTTGCTAATAACTTCTCTATTTTTCATCCGATCATGTCAATTTTTGGGGAGCATAATATATACATTACAGTCCGAACGATTGTGTCTCAGTTTTTCAAAATGTTGCTTTGTTTTGAAGTTATTGGAACTTGAAATAGACTTTCATTTTGTTTCAAAAAATAAACTTTACAACGCTCTCAAACTTTTTCTGAGAGTTTAAAAAAAAACCTGAGACAAACTTGTTTGGTTTGAAAGGTTTATTATCACCATGCAAAATCTCGGACTCCTTACCTGTAAAATAATAGGTGAAATTAGCGACATAAAAAAAGACATTATTTTTTTTAAATAACTGTTTTCTAACTGCAACAAAACCGGTGAAATAAACGTAAGAATTAAATTTTTACTTTATTTGGAACGCCCGAATTGTGATCTTTCCAACCATATAAAACATATATATGTATGTGAAGTGGTTGTGATGAAATGAGACAGAATGTACGGGGGTGTCTAGTATCAGGCGCTACCCAGGGCCTCGAGTCCTTAATTTCACTATTTTTTTCATCAGGTTAAGAGAAGATGATCCAGGAAAAAAAAAATGGGGGGGTCACCATACTCAATAAAAAAATATGGCAGCCAAATGCATGTATACTACTTAAAAGCATAACACTGAACACATAGGGAAATTTGACCTTTTTCCTGCTTGAAGCTCAATAAATCAAATTTCCAGAGGTCAAATTTTCCCCATTTTGCTATCTAATACTAAACACATATAGTTCTTGTTGGATATGTAATAAAACAGGAAGACACTCTGCTTTCTCAGAAAATATCAGGAGTATAACTGATAAACTGAGCCTTTCCAGTCCTATTTCCAGGAGAGAATGGGGGCGGAGAATCGGTGTGGGGGTAGGGAATATTATTGGAGTTTCATTTATTAGCCATTTACAAGCTTCCTTATTGTTTAAAGTGATCGTAAACCCTCAAGTAAAGTTTCCATCAAATGACAGACCATTGCGAACAGTGTCGGAAAATATTTATTTTAATTTTTTACGATTTTATTACACAGAGTAAACTGCAATTAAATAATGGTATTCTATGGTGGTCTGCTACAACCATATTTAGGTCCAGTGACGTCACACTGCCTTAACCCTTTCGTACTTATACCGGCCAAAACCGGCCGGCATCATATATACCCATAACGGCCGAAACCGGCTGCAATTCACCACCACGCAAAAAAATCGCCGCACAGTAAAATGTTCGTCAAGTGAGAGGTCGTCGGTAGTCCACATCGTTGGACAAGGAAATAGTCGACAATATACGTTCAAATTTTATTGTAAATCATGCAATAAACGTATAACAAGTTTATTTTATTGAAGACGTACCTTCCTTGTGGTGAAAATTGAGAAAATCGGCGAAGAATTTGCCGTTTTTTGACCATTTTCAACGCTATCGAAATCCCATTTCCCGCGGTAGAATGTTAGAGATATTGGTTTCATTTTAAAGGTCATTTCCGGGTCTTTCGAACTGTGACGAGTGATTTGATTGGATAGGATTGAATAACGAAGGATTTGATTGGATAGAGATGTGATCATTCTTTGATAGCGTGACCAAATTGACCTCGATCGGGCTCTGTTAGTATCGCGAAGCCCGATTAGTTGAGACGTATGAGACAATGGCAGCGATTGGCCGGCCGCCTTGTCTGCGTGTGCCGGTTGAACTTCTCGCCAAAGAAAATGGCTTCGCTGAAACTTTAGCGAGCCGACTGTTGGATTTACAATGGAAATAAAGGGTTTCTCGGATTTATATGTCGGATTAAAACCCACACGGACGATGCACTGGTATTTTAGCACGATCGTCCGGTTGAATTGGGCGAATCGTGAAGAGATTTTTTATGGAAACTATCATTTGGCTGGGACATACACTCACGGTAATGTTGTCAAAATCAGAGATTTTTTTTTTGTTTATTTCATTTTCTCGCCTGGTCTGGTTTTATTTTAGACACAAATGGGCAGATATTTTGAAGGACAGATTAATTAAAGTATGGGCTTTCTGAAAATATATATATTTAGCGGGGTTTCAATCAAGCTACATGCAAATATATTGCTTCAAAAAAAGACTGTCTATAACAAAATCCTCTCGCATGCATTTATCCGAACATACAAGGCTGACAAACGAGACTATCAGCAAGTAGCAAAGAGTTAATATATATATTTTAAACTTTGTATGCACTTTCCAGTGCTTGATTCAAGCTTAAGGTATGTATACTTTCAACACAGACTCACTGTTCCAATGTGCATGATTCACCAAAATCTGGGAGATGGTGACTCATGAGTGTAAGGCCAGTTTTTTTCTATTTTCTTGGTTTATGGATTGCAGGCCCCAAAAATTTGGGTCGGTCGGTCGGAAAAAAAAAGAAAAAAAAATCTTCCTAAAAAAATGAGCACAACAAAATTAGATTTTTAAATGTTGAAGTAAAATCATCGCCGGTATCTAGTATGCAGGACAGCTGCCTGCTGAATGTCTGATCAGTGATAAAAGCTTGCATTGTTAACCCATAAAACAAGAAAACGAGATGGAAAGTGAATTGTTGGATGGAATCTCTCTCTTATTTTATTCCTGAAACGTTCACATGACACTGTCACTGGAAAAATGTCTACAATCAAAACAGAATAGTTTACTTAAACCTGTCATATGCTAGGCCAGACCAGACAGGTTAATATTAGACAGGTGGACAGACGTACTTAACAAAGGTAATATCCCTATGCCCAAGGGTTGAGGTTAAAAATCATAAAACTGACCTAGCCTTGTATAAATTTGTATATGCCACTTTGAAAATGTCTTGAATAATGAAATTCATATCACATATTACTATTGATGATTGAACAGGTTTCGAAAAATTCGTGTAGAACACTTTTAGGTTACCAGTTTATCATTGAAAATTCAATTTAGGCAAAATATATACTATTCGAATATTTGACCGTTTTGATAACATCCCGCTTTGATAACTTTTTGATCTATACAAACCTTGACTTCGGGAGACAATCGTATCGCTTCTGTGCACTCCTAAGAATATCAAAGACATTTATATTTGCGTGGACGAGTTTTTCTCAGTCTCTTTGTGGGCTCGCACAAACACATACCGCGTGCCAAACGACTGCAGAATTTTCGCAGGAATGTCATTAACTGAAGGGGTCATGCTTCCGTCTCCGAAATTGGCAGTTTTAGATGTCCTGATCTCCGTTACCATCAAACTGTCGCAGTGTTCGTCTATGACATTTCCAATCGTTTCATCTGGATTGGCTCTGACAAACCAATGAAAAGTGTCACTCCCGTTGTCTACCGACAAATGCAGGAAAATGGAGTCGGCGGAGAAAAAAAAAGGACCATTTGGAAATTATATTTTTTTTCAGGAAACCCGTTTTTTTGGGTCGGCGGATCCGTAAACCAAGAGAATAAAAAAATCTGGCCTAAAGTCAATTTTGCAGAATCTTGCATTTAATTTCCCCGATTTTGGAACTTGCACATTGGAACAGTGAGTCTTTGTTGAAACTTGAAGTATACATACCTTAAGCTTGAATCAAGCACTGGAAAGTGCACACAAAGTTTGAAATATATGTATTAAGGCAGTGTGACGTCACTGGACCTAAATATGATTGCAACAGACCACCATAGAATATCATGCTTTAATTGCAGTTTACTCTGTGTAATAAAATCGTAAAAAATTAAAATAAATATTTTCCGACATTGTTCGCAATGGTCTTTCATTTGATGGAAACTTTACTTGAGGGTTTTCGATCACTTTAAAGTGACTAAGAATGAATTTTTTGGGATTTCAGAGGCATAATTTTCAACCTCAGGAGCACTTTTTGTCCTCCAACCATTGAATGTGAAATACCAACTCTTTGGTCAGTCCTATCACACTATCGAACCACCAGTAAAACGCATAAATGGTTATGTTGTGTCTAATTGTTGATTGTTATCCCCTTTTGTGATGTCTGGGTACTTTTATTAGAGAATTCAGCTTGTTTTGAAAATTCGACAAATCACCATGTTATAGCCCCATAAGAGCAGGGAAATGAATGTGGGAATCAGCCATTATAATATAGGTAGTTTCGCATGACCCGCCCGCATCAATATTTTGGAGATAAATAATGCCGCATGTATTTTAATTATCAGTAATTATTGGCCGTAAAAAAATAAGTAAGCAAATCCACGAAAACTCATGAGCTGACCGTGCCGTCACAGCATGGAGGCGACCGACTCAAAAGCCGCCATTTTGGTTCACATTCTTTGGGGAATCCCATTAATTTCAAAACGAGGCACAGTCCCGGCATGCATCTCTAGCGGGGATTCCCTCGTGTCACAAGCGGACCGTCACAAGCACGTAGCAATAATAGTTTTAACTCCGGTAGTTTTGACGGTTGCGTACCAAAGCCATCATGGTTTTAGTTAATGGATCAGTTGTTTTCTCATCAATCAGTCAGTACATCGTGCCGAATTTAACCATCCATTCCTCTGATGAAACACTTTTGAGCGAAGTGGTCGAGCACTTCACGTCTTCACTCCCGACAACAACAACGACGACGAAACGGGCTGTCGACCTGCACATCAATGAAATTACTCGTACAGCTAAAGGACGACGGACATATACAATTCGTTGCCCTGGACAGAGAATCCCTATCTTCAGTCAGTGTAAAGAAAAATAAAATAAAAGAAGATTTCATTAAGAGGGGACTCCTGACGTTGAAAATAAATTCTGCAGATATCTTTAATATAGTCACAAGTAAGAGTTGTTTCCCTTGATTTCTGTTCACACAATGTGTGTGCATTTGAGTTTTATCATCTATCATAACTATTTACAGAATGTATATGTTACAATTAAATTAAAGCAAACTTAAAATGTCTCTTTACGGAATAATTATTTCATTAATATTTTTTCTGCCTGCATGGAATAAATGAAGTAAAAATAAATATGATTATACATGTCTCTCTACACATTGTCATGATGATTTGATTTATGGAACAGGTTAATGGAAGATTATTTTGATTTGATATGGAATGAGTCAACGGTAGAAAATTTACCTTCAATAATTAATAATTAATAATTATAGCATCTAGCATCTATGTTTTAGCAGGAGAAGGTCATGCTAAACAACCTATTAACTGACAGCGGCCTAATAATTACTGTCTTATGTTTATAGTAGGTGAGTGTGTGAGTATATGATTTAACATTGCTTTAAACTTTACAGTACAGTATTTATAGTAGTGTCGATAGTAATATTCTCTGTATTCTCTCTCTCTCTCTCTGTCGAAAAAAAGTGCATTTATACATGAAATACCTGTTTTCCTTGGATGTGGGCTGGATTTGGGACATTTAAGACAGCCTGTGGTGGGCGGCTGACTACTGAGGAGATTAGAACAACATCCCAGGTCCTCCATCAGGTCCTCGAGGAAACTCCAGAACGCTGATACTCTCTCTATGGAGGGCAGGCGCTTTGTCTGACTCTTACCATTGTGAGTGGCTGGATACGTCAGGAAAAATAAAGCATGCGATAAAGTATGAGAGTTACTCGGAATAAAAGACATCGAATACATATATGTATACATTTCAATGTTTATCAGTCATCTTCGGAAATAAAGCAAGTTCAAAATCTTCTTATTTTTTCATCGCTAAAAATGTAAGAGATTCCTCGATAATCCCATGTATCTAGATGAAAAACATGCTATTTTCAAAGGTGAAATGCTAAAGGTTTTCATATTCAACAAATACTGTATGATGCTGAGAGCCGTACGGCAGACAGGTCACTCACCCACAATAAAAAGGTGTATGGATGTCATATTTGTAACCCACCTTGGATGACAATACGGACCTCCAAACCGTTAATTGTCACCTATTTTCATTCGCTGTCCTCAGAATATTGATGTTTTTTTTCTAATATAACATTCAAACAAATGCTATTTCATTGTGCCTTAATAACACCAGAAAGCTAGGTGCCCAAATTAATACATTGTAACATTGGTGAAGTTCAAGTGACATCATAATGAAATATTCATTACTTGGGCCCTATGATTACTGTCTCACATTTTGAGGGGACGTGATTCTCAGTAATATATCGGAGCCAATTTTTCTCAGAGCAGTGAAATTCCACATGGTATCTCTCTGTAATGGCAGCTTCCCACTATAGTTCAAGTTAATCCCTGGACAATGTTGTCTGGCCCGGGTGCCTGCGACTCTAGTGCACAGCATGTGGGCCACCGTGAGCTGTGGGTTGTTCTCTGGGTCTCTCCCCTATGTTTATAACATGGAGCGATGATAACTAGTATACTTTCAACCTGAGGTTACCAGGATTATCATGAATGTAAGCTTGTTGGTCCTTTCTTGGAATGGTGGGAATATTTTATCCATATTATTATATTTACACCAGTTTTCAATAGATCAAAAACCCGCACCATGTTATAAACATATGAGAAAGATGAAGAGAAACCACATGTTGGCCAACATGATGTGCACCAGTTTCGCCTACACTGGGGCAAGACCGTATTGTCCATGGATCAACTTGAACTATAGTGGGAATCAGCCATTATAATTTGTGTATTTTTATTCCGAATTTTCGAGGAAATTTATTCAGAGTCAAAGAAAGCACAATGATGGTAGGCTTGCAATGTTGAAACATTGGGACTGGCCTTCTATAATGTCATAATTCAATATGCACAATTGTCTGGGCGAAATTTGTTTTGGTGACTCACGTCTTGGTTGAATTTTCATGAAATTTCAGGATAAAAATGCACGAATTACATAGAGATATTGTGCAAAATTGCACTGCTCTGAGAAAATTTGGCTCCGATGAATTATCGAATATTCAATTCCCCCGTAATGTGACACAGACGGTAAAATCTCAATATTCAGGATGCTGTATACTGTACAACAACAAGTCAGCTGCTTACCCTTGACTATCACTTTGCCTGTTCCCTCCTTGATCATATTGAATACGACAATCTCTTGCATAGCACAGTCGATACATGCCTGTACGACCTCCTGTATGACCCGGTGAAGAGAGCCAGGTCCATACTGTGACGGGAACTGACTGACTTTCCTCGCATTGAGATTCCTCCCACAGTTACAGCCGTGGTTGATATACACACACACTGTCAAGATTCAAGCATAATTTAAATTTTCTTAACAATTCGCCGTCCAAATTCATTTACAAAATGCTCCTTTCTCCACCCGTTGTCATTTATTCTTTACTAATTATTCAACTTTAAATACCGGTACCCCTGTAATAACATTCAAACATCCCCGGTTATACATGTGAATTCTTGCCACGGAGGCCATCAACGGCGGATAGACTGACAGAAGGACAGACAGGCAGAATATCGCATTATACGAAAGCATAAGAAGTGCATGAGTGACAGGATCATATGTTAATAGTTCATAAACAGAGAGACGAAAATGTCATCAATACGAGTCACTTCAAGACCATTCTGCCTGGAATAACTTCAAATTTAAGGACATTTGAAGGGCTGTATTAGGTGAAAATAGCCCAATGGGCCCCTCGGCTATCAGTTATTGTCTGCACTCAGCAATCATTCATGAATTACATAAGATCTGTTTTTAGAACTTTGACAACATTCATGAAATATTGTACTATATAGAATCTGACCTGAATAAATTAGGTCAAGGTCAGTCATCTTAAGCACATCTTAAGCACATCTCTGGACCATCGCCAGATGCATACATGGTGTCAATTTGGAAAGCATAGCTATAATTCTTCATGTTATACGATAATAAACAGTATATGATCTTGAAAAATAAGTCAAGGTCAGTCAACAGGGATATAGTAGGCCAGCCAAGAGATGAAAACACACTTTTGATGGCATCGCGTGTTAAAAGCAATCATTCACGCTTAATCAACTCTACATGTTGTGGGGATTGAGATGTGACCGGATGACATTCTCGCTTTTGACCTTAAAGGTCATTTTTAGGCCAAATAGGTCACGTGGGTTCAAATCAGGATATTTTATCAAACTTTTCGTGAAAGCTTAGTAATTGAAGATTGAAGCTGGCTCAATCTTTTAACATTGATAGTTTATTCAAGTGGGCTCATTTTGAAAATATCTGCATAGTCACTGGTACAAATGATCATGGGAAAATTCAATATGGCGCCCCGTAAATGTCATCCAAATCTTACTCTGAAGTAGTCAAAGTTGCCCATACATATAACTACTAATTGTAACTGTTTAACAAGGCGATTTCTAACTGTTAAACAATGCGAGCTTCCTTTATATTAGAACACACTTGGGCCATTGTGGATCCTTATCCATCAGATTGGAATCGTGAGATATTCAAAGTGGCAGCCATATGTAATATATGTAGTTTCGGTATCATTTACTATGCGTATGCACATCTGACAGCAAGGCACTATATGACATCTTTATGACCACTGAAGTGACACTCCCGACGTGAACGCTGGCTTCATCTGAGCATGTACCTGTGCTAACAGGGTCGGAAATATGTTCTTTTCACTAGTCCCAAAACCGGAAAAAAGCTCTGGAAAGTAGATATTAAGGCATTTGTGGGTAGAATGTGGTATAATGTTTTGGGTTTTTTTTTTTATATTTTACAAAATTTGGACCTGCTGATTCTGAAAATGGCGTATGGCAAGCTGTATTTGTGCATTTACATTTTGCATTTCACCAGACATCTTAATTCGTGATATTGTTGGGATAGAATGTCTGAGACAATTTCTGGGAATTAACGCATAAAGAAATCTAATAGTCCAACCTGTAACCATCTCGGTCATCTATACGCAGTAAGACTGACCCTGGGATCGTGTGTATCCATGTTCAGCCTACTTTCGGCAACTGCTGGAGGGAATTTCCATAAATCAATACCACGTGACTTCGTCAGCCAATCAGCTGAGGTCTACCGACGTAACCCCAACGTAACTCGCCATTTTCGAGTCATGTGATGAACTACTTGTTCAAAATTTCAGATCCACCACACCTCTTGGATGATACTAAAGTTATACATACCTATATATTTTGTAAGCCCAGGCAATATCTGTTTCAGAAGTGATATGAAAGCCTGTAATTTATCAGATTTCTCCAGTCTGTTCTCCGCCGGATGAAGGTCGAACAGAATCCGGTAAAACACCGGATATCGCTCCGCGATAATGGAGACACACGATTCGCAAGCCATCTTATGGATGGCGAAGTGTACGCAAATGCTAATAGTCGTGTATTTTCGTTCATTTTCCAATATGGCTGTGATATACATCCACTAAATATTGTATTTACTGATCCACCAGGAAATATGAGGGTGATTCATACTGCAACATATAGTTCATTGGACCACACATAAAACCTAAAATAATAAGCTAGGACAGCCTCTAGCAGCTGACATTAAACCAAGCAGGACTGGTGGGAGGAGGAACAGCTTCTGGTGTGACTCTTACTCCATTAGGAACTTATCCCTTATTTGCATTGCACTGAATTTCACATAGTCCTAGGTGTAACGGTTCAAACATGGATTTGAAATGGTGGCCATGAGATGTCTTCAGAAATTTGGTTAATCGTTGATTTAGTCCTAAATGGAACATTTTTCTTATCTCAAACAACATGCAATTTCTTTGATCTTAAACATGTACTGATTCGCATACCGGTAACAGGCCTTATTTTTTCAAAATCTGGCGTGAACGATTTACCGTTCGCGTGATTTTTAGCGTACGTAACCGATCGTTCGGTTACGCACCAACTTCGTTGCGTAACCGATCGGTTACGCGAAAGGTTACGTAAATTTTCGAAACAATTTGGAGCCACGTGTGGAAAAATCAAACCAGACACGGCTTACTCCAACTAAAACGTATTATTTCATTAATTATTTCACGTGAGTTCGGTGTTTATTACTAAAAAATACGCTTAGTGATGTGAAGATCGTCTACAAATGTAAAACAGAGCGTCATTTATTCAGAAAAGTTTGTTGAAACGCGTAAAACGCACCTTGTTTACAAGCTTCTGCAACGAAATCCCGGAAGTCCCTCCCCACGTTAAAGATATCAAATTGAAGGGCAACAACTCTGCTTTCATTTCAACACAACCTTATTTCATGTCACGTAGTAAAAATGCGTCGATTTTATTGGGTGAAAATGGTCATGTGTTTCGAATCCTTCTCATTCAACCTCAATAAACCCGCGAAAATGCTGATCACCTGACGTAACCCGACTTCCTGATTGGTCAAACTGCTCCAACTGCTCATTATCATAAAATGTCGTTGAGTTACGAATTCGACGGAGTCAAAATGTCGTTTGGTTTCGCTGAGGGAAGCCACACGTCGCGTAAACAAAAGGATTTTTACCGATTCACTTGGAATGTTTAATAAATATTCAATATTCGTTATGCTACGAGTAACCAGGAATACATACCGTGACATCTATAAGAAGTTAGACGAGTTATTTAGTCGAGATGAAGCAAAACAGACCGTCCATCGGCATCGGTAGTATTCTGAATGTGATAAAATTCCTTACGTGAGTTTTACCGTACACTATTTTTGCCGAAATGCGATTCCTAAATATTTCTAAAGCTGTAAAATGCCAAATATGTTCTGAATGTATGTTCAGGGTTTCAAAATGATTTATTGTGCATCAAATAACATCCATTATTTCAATTTATTGGTCAATTCCAACGACCAGACAGTTGCCACTTCTCGGCAAATAGTTTTCAGTGCTGACCTATTTCTATCTGGGCATGCGTAATTGTCTGGCCAGTGAAAACGAAACCACTCCGACACAAACAATTAACTAGGCCATAAGCAATTCATGATTTATCAAACAACCACGGCCATGTAAATTAGCCTGCCAGTCGACAAAATGAGAAAGAGAAAGTGGACGGTATACGCGGAAATATCGCTGTCGCCACTTTTTATTTTATTTCCACTTTGTGCAGACAGACAATGCCGACTTGTGACTTGCTGGCAGATAAAATTCGCCCCACGTGAACGGTGACCGTTCGCGTAAAAAATATGATTTGCGTAACCTTCACGTAACCTGAACGAGCGTTCGCGTCAAAAAATAAGGCCTGCGGTAACGGGTTTTATGCAGATTTGTTGAAACATATAAGGCTTCTTGCCCCAAGAATTCAAAATTATGCCCCTCCTTTCATCTCTCACTCACGACACCTAATTTCAGGATGCTATTTGGGCAAACCTTGAAGCGCTTTTGCAATCTTTTACAATTTTCACACATTAGTCAAAGTGTGATGGCATCAGGTCTAATAGGTCTGGCGACGCTTACATCTAACATGCACGATTTCATGTTAACAGAGCTATGGTATCAGCCCTCCTCTTCGATCCATGAATCGAATAGCGCTTGAGTCGGTAATAGGGGATGTGTGGTCGCGCCATTCTGGGCATCCATCCAAAAATGAAGCATGACTCATGATTGCACACCAGGACAATAGCGTTTCGAAATTTTAATGTTGGTTGGTGTGGTCACCTCATGAACAATTAAACAAATGAGTTATTCTCCAGTATAGTGATTTCTACTGATGCAACGAAAGCCTGTAAGAGTCGCCAAGCATTTGGTGGTACCAGAGGCCACATAGAGGATTGTTTGTTGGTGGTTACCAGACTGACAATTCAATCTTTCAGCTGGTAAACCCGTCTCAAAAGGGTGACTATATGCATCTCTTCATGGCAAACTGCGCTGTATAATGTTGAATTATATGACCCTGGTTGAAAATGTTGTTTCCTTCAATGATGAAATCATCCAGGAACTACCATATGTAGTTGTCTGATTATCAAACTATGTTTAACTCTTCTGACAAATATCAAGCTAAGGCCTCCTTGGTATGGTTAGGTGACAAGCCAGTTCCTTCATAAGGGGTAATTATCCTGACCATCTGACTGCACACATGGACAGCTGGTCAAGGGTAATATTCCTGACCATCTGACTACAAACAGCTAGGGACACCTGGTAAAAGGTAATTATCCTGACAATCTGACTACGAACACGGGTACCCGTCTCCTTCCATTTTTATGGAATGTTACTCATGTTCCAAAAAGAATATCTAAAACCACTTTATCTTGCATCTGACTGGTAGACAAGGTACTTGTACAAGAGCAATACCATATATGTTAACAAATGTTTCTGTGTGTAGCTTCCGGCTTGTGACAGCCCGGTCCTGACCAACAATCATGAGCGCCATCAGATATTTCCTTTGTTGACGGACAATTTTGTAAGTTGAGCTATAAAACTGATAAGTTTGAAGTTTCGATAATGCGGATGGGGGATTAGAACCAGATCAATGGGGCACTACACTTACACATAGCAAGGGGATCAGAGGTGGATGTTATATTGAATTTTCACATAATGCTTTGCATCCGTGAATACGCAAATCACCTAATAAAATATTACCAACCATGATGTGGTAATTATTCTTCCTATACGAAGATATTGAAAAAAAATAGACGACTTATCCTTATTTGATATCTCTTGACCTTCATGACCTAAAAAATGACCTTCAAGGTAAAAAATGAGAATGTCATCCGATCACATCTTAATCCCCACGCCATGTAAAGTTGATTAAGCATGGATGACATCTTTTAACAAACGATGCCGCCATCTTCTTGGTTTGGCTCACTAATTTGGGGTCATTGCTCCCCCTAAATGTTGTTCTTGTCCCTCCAGCTAGGGAGCTGAATCTTACCCCACTATACCATTGGATCAAGCTCTACGAGAAAATGTTTTAAAAATCCAAGATGGCCACGTGATGACTTTCGATTTTTTTATTTATGTGTTTTCTTCACAAAAACTGCATGATAACTTAGTAAATAATCATCTGATGTAAAATGAAATAGTTTTTTGTCCCTTTTCCCTCGCAGAAAAGTAGGAATTTGAACCAAAAATGACGAAAACAACATTTTTTTCTGATACGCCACATGGCCGCCATTTTGAATTTACTCATAATTTTCTGCTCGCAGCTATGCAAATAGGCTCAACATGACCCCAGTATGATAAACTACAAAGCCGTGTAGTGTCAGCTCTTAATTTTTTACCGATTCGAAGATAGGGCAGAAAGTTTTGGAAGGGGGCCACAATGCCCCCCCCCAAGCTCTGGTAGTGTTAAAATTTCCCATAATCCATTGCATCTGTGAATATGCAAATCACCAGTAAGTAAGACCAGAACAAAAACGAAGCAAGTTAAAAAAATCAGTCACTATCACTCTTCCTTTACGAAGATAGTGCAAAAAATAGATGCTTTATCCTTATTTGACCTCTAATGGCCTTTATGACCTCAAAAATGACCTTAAAGGTCAAAAATGAGAATGTCATCCGGTCACATCGTAATCTGCACACCATGTAGAGTTGATTAAGCCTGGATGACAGTTTTTAACACGCGATGCCATCAAAAAGTTTTCTAGCCATCTTTGGGTTGGGTGGCTGGTCTACTAATAGGACTTCTAGTCAATCACCAGTTGCATATGTACATGTAATATGAATATGGAGATCCTAGGTTTCATCCTTCAAAAATATAGCAAATACTAGAATTTGAATGATAAAATAGGTCAAGGTCATTCATTTTCAATAGGCTTCACCCTTCACCAGATGCACATATGGTATGAATTTACAATGCCTGGCTATAATCCTTCTTGAGATATCGTGTCCACAGACAGACAGACAGATGACGCTGATGACAACAATACCCTTCGCCCGAGGGGTAAAAATCACTCTGGTGAAAGTGGATATTTTGGGGCATTCAAGTATTATGTACGCAGCGAGGAAGGGTGGGGGGTCTAAACATCAAGATTTTTCCCTATGTATGCTGGGTTAAATTTTGAGTATGGGAGGGGTTCAAAAGGTCCAAATTTTTGCGTACGTAATACTTGAATGGCCCCTTTCCATATGTCCTTGTTCATGTTGCCCAACGAACTGACTAACAGGCTACAATTTGTAGGTTGTTTCTCTTCTGAATCAGCTGTTGCTTGCTGCCCATATGGCTTCAGATAGCAGCCTCTCCTATGCTGTGCAGTCTGAAGGACTCGAGACACATGTTCCATCGGGCATAGTGCCAAAAAATCTCTCTCAAGCCAGCATTCCCATACTGGGAATTTTCCATGCAGGTTTCACTAAAAACACATTTGCCAGGCATGATCTTGGACATTCTTAGAATATGCAGTGTCACAAGTCCCGGTTACTGGCTTTAGAGCAGATAATATCACCCAAAATATCAAGCTTTATCGCAAGAAAACCCAAACATATGATTTTCAGATCTGAAATGACCACCAGAAAAAACACCCACTGACTACGAATAATTTCCGGTTTGTCTTTGTCCTTGTGAAATTTTGGGTTTTCCCATGTCTCAAGTGTTGATGGATGTGTTAACAGACGGATGGACAGACAGATAAAAATCAAAAGAATTTAAAGTAGCTCCACTCCGCAAATAAATGTACTGTGGAAATACTTTGCTGGTGTCAATTTCTGAGGCATAAAATATATGTACAGCCCCAAGAGCGAGGTGTTTCAGTTTCCCAGAGATAAACGACCGAGTTACCTGTGGCGTTATTTGGTGCTGAGCTGGTATCTGGTTCTGAGACAGTGACCACAGGTGAACTGGCCTCCCTAGGGGACATCTGTTGATCCGGGTTGGCTGGGCTAGGGCTGGCTGGTGTCTGGGGTGAGGGTCGTGAGGCCGGGGGACTAGGACGAGCTCCAGGACTGGGACGAGTTCCGGGACTAGGACGAGTTCCGGGACTACTGCTGGTGGTGGTGGTTATCCCAGGACTGACAGAACCTTCCAGGGACAGCTGGGGAGGCTTCATTAACTTATTCGCTTTATACTGGGGCATGCCTGTTAGGATGAAAAAAAAAGAAAAAAAGAAGATAGTTCCAATCTTCAGTAACCGGATTGTTGTTCGGTTCATTTGAATATTCAAAAACAATTTCCACCGAACTCACTGGGGTATGGCAATGCCCAAGCCATATCAGTTAGATTTTTCAGGCAAAATTCCTGTGGAGGCCACCTCTACACTAGATAACAATAATATAAATAATCTTTATTTAAACACGGTCAAACTATCAGTACAACTGTTTTTCATAGTAGCCATGGTTGATGACAAGATATTGGCAAGCTTCAAAATGCACATAATTAGTAAGGTTTGATCATGCTTTCTTTGATTCTGAATAAAATATATTCCTGACCCATGACCTTTGGGAATGGTGACAATTATCTATGAGGGAAATATGCTTTGTTATTGTATTTAAAGGTGAAATGCAAAGGTTTTTAAATTCTCCGTTTTACATTTACTACAGGTTGAATAATGATAGAAATACCAGTATATCTACTCCACTTGGATTAATTTGAATTATCTGGTCTGCTAGATTCTGTTTAAAAGTTGGCACCCCTAGCCCAGCAGGGTTTCATACACGTCGTGTTTTGACCCCGGTATTCGGTGTCAAAACTCCCGTAAAAACTCAATTTTGCCACCAAAAAACTGAAGTCCGAGTGTTTTAGAAGGGAAATACTGAAATTTTGGAAAAAAAACTGAAGTCTCCAAAGGCCAATACTTCGTAATTTCGTAATTTATAATCGAAAGATATTGCGGGCAAACAAGCAGGAACTGATTCATACCAGAATAAATAGGTCGGCATCTTCGGTCATTTCCGTGAGCTAATTATTTATGTCCGTTTCCCGAACTGTTATCGGGGTCATGCCGTCGGTAACCGTAAAACCTGTATTCATACTGAATGTATGTGGAGGTTTCCGAATGGCGTTGTGTGGCGAAAAAAAAAAAAATTGCTGGGAAAGTTTGACATGTGGGAATGACAAGCCCCCAAAGACGTCTAACTCTCCTTGGAATGGACAGGTAAATATCTGACCATCGCTGAATAGTATTTATGATAAAGGAGACGATGTAATCTTCGCATAGGGCATTTGTTTTCACTCAAAGTTGAACGATCTTGTCGTGTTGTTGTTGTAAAGAAACTGGCATGTCATTCGCATGTACGATGTTGAAACTGAAACCAAAGTTTGATTGTACCGTAGTTAATAAAGTTTGAATGGATAATTCAAAGACAGCGAATTGATTTAGCCACAATATCAACCTCACTATATCGTTCTTTGATTTGGAGATACATAAAGAAGAGTTGAAATTTTTTATACTGACAAAACTTTTTTGAGATGGTGCAAACATGGAGGTAAAATCGGATCCATGGTGCAAACATTGAAACAAACCAAAACAACTGAAGTTGATTTTTAAAATTACTAGACTAGGCACCCATTTTCTGGCATTGAATTTAACTGATCTGTCTATTATCCTGAAACAAGTGTCCCACATTAGGGCAGCACAGAAACATTTCAAATGCCTGCCCCATCAACAAAAGTCTGGTGTACTGCATTTACATGATTTAGGTCAAACGTTATGGGCAAATCCATTCTTTCAAGAAGGGTGGTCAAGTCAAACTGTTTGGCACTAATTTGCAGCCTTCAATAACCAAACATGGTAAACTTATGTATCCGTCTAGAGTCTGCACGATCCTATCGAAAATGAGCCAGCTGCCTTCACGCAATAGTTTACAAAATTGTGCGCCTTTTCAAACAGAAAATTCTCTAATTCATTTCATTTTTATGAGTTTATGGTCACCATGGACTAGCTGCAGTTATGACGATTGCTTGTCTTCAATCCTGTAATTTTTTTTGCATTGTCTTTTCATCTCTCTTTTTTTTAATTTCTCTTTTGAATCTAACCCTGGAGTTGTACTTGACTTAATTTTAGTCCGAATATTTGCCAAATTTCACATCAAATCCTTTGAAAAAAGTTGACATTCCCACACAAAAATTATAATGTAAAATGTTGAAAGGGAAGTCTGGTCCAGATCCAAGTGGTTTTTAATTAGCATAGCTGAAACGTTTCAAAACTTGCATGCTTAAATTGGACATCATTTGCAAGCCAGGAACTGATACATCGTTTTCATTCAAAATTACCAAGTTTGTAATTTTAAAAATTAATTTGAATTGCCTTGTCTTGTCTTGTTGACATCCACAATGTGACATAATGTGCTGAAAATAGATGGTATCTTAGACCTTGGTAAATTAAGAACATAAAACTGAATATGTTAAATGATCTGTTTGTTGCTTTATTTTCACAATTCAAATATATAGCGTATTGACAGGCTCCATTGATGGTCGTATGAAAATTTGTTATATACGTACATTACTTATGGCGGTTGCAAAATTAGAAATAAACTCAATAGAAGTCTGTCGGCCGGTGACAAAAACGTAAAAATACTCAATTCAGGTGAAAAAAATATTGAATTTTCAGTATCCGGTGGCAAAAATTTGGACTTCTATGAAACCCTGCCCAGTTGAATACATATTTGCAAAACGTCATCGCTTATCTTTCCTTGATTGTGACGTCACGTCAGACCAGCAGCCCGGAGACTGAAAGTTACAAGTATTGACGTCCGGCCAGGTGGTCTGATGTGACGTCACAAACCAGCGTCAAACAAGAGCAGATAAGCGATGCGGATTTCATTTCTAAAATCAGCCGGGCTTGAGATACCAACTTTGAACCACTTTTCAAAAGCTACCAGGAGACAAAATACTTCAAATAAAACCAAACGAAGTAGATAGGCTGATATCTCCATCATTAGCTAGTCCATGAAGATTACAAAAAGGAAAATACGAAAACCTTTGCATTTCACCTTTAACCAATTATCAACACTAGGTTGAATGCGTCGGTTGAATGTCAGAGTGACATGTCAATCAATCCTCTTTTTGCGTCTTACCGTATATTTTGATATATCAGTTGTTCTGATTCAAGTTAATGCTGAAAGATAAAAAAAATCCTTACTGGCAAGTGAGTAGATTCACTCTAAGACACTAAATACATTTCACATGACATATGCATACAGTGTATGCTTGCACAGACAGCGAATATATATCGTTACCTTTCTGCCCCGGAGGCTGTAGTGGGTGACCACTCTTGGAGCACCAGCCCAGTGGAAATATGTCTCTGGAGTCATATCGGCACCAGTAGTCAAATGCCCCACGCCAGCCATCAAAGGTTACGTGGAGCTGATCACTGGTAACCTCGCCGACGGTCGCCGGGCAGATCAACTGGGGATTCTTTCTGTCAACCGCTTCGAGCTTCATACCCACCTCAAAGTCATTCCTCTTGGGAGAGGGGGGTTCCTACAATAGCACAATAATATGGTTTAATAAGGGTGGGGAGTTCCAACTAACTACACGATGGGAATACAATGTAGAACGAGTGTTCACTTCGGCAAAATTTTCATGGAGCAGCAGGAGTTTGAAGTTGATAACAGCTTTTATATTCACAATGGTAGGTATAACCAACAACTCAACATTGTAAAAGAGTATATTACATAGCACTATCATGCTACTTTATTTAGGCGTATATATATATAGTTTCTGGCAAAGCTACATGTAAACACAAGCATTGCAAGATCTTTTCTGTTGACAAATTTGTTTGACTGACTATAGTGCACATATGGTGATATGATCAAGGCAATAATTTGAAGATAGAAGTGCACAGGGAAATAAAGATCAAACTTGAAACTGTTAGCCACAATGTACAGATCCAGATTTCCATAAATGTATCCGAGGTCATGGTAATCTCTTCAATAATTCGAACACAGGCCATGAATGTTACCCAGCAAAGAAATCTCGATTTTCGGGTTATTCTCACGGAGAATGTGAGCAAAACAGTGTCCAAATTTATTTCTCGGATATTTACCATCAAACAAACAATATTTCATGAGATTCAATGAAACTTAAATGTAATTTAATTCGAACTCAAGTCGCCTACAGACAGAACAGGTTGAGCAATCAGAGTGAAAAAAATTGAGACTATATTCATTTCAAAGTAATTAATTAGACTCACTGGCAATAATTTTGTTTATTATTTACTCAAATTACTTTGAAAAGAGGCGGAAATAATTAGCGTTTTCGAATTCAATCACAGAGACGAATTATTGAAGAGATTATCATTTCTACATTACCGTATTTACATTCGTAACATTCGTGTCCTATGTGCAAGTCACCAATATTAATTCCAGAAAGTCATGAAAGTAAGATAAATACAACAGACATACACACATCACAACATATATCCGTCAACTGGATGGAAAAACTGAGCACAGCTGCAGATGCAGAAGAAAATCAAGGTACAACTGAACCAAAACAAGATGCCCAAATGACTCTGGGATGACTAGTAAATTAATTATACCAAATAAATCAGCTTATTTATTGCAGCACAATAGGCCATACAAACACTTGCCAGCGCACAAGGGAGTAAATACTATTGGATTGTTGAAGGAACTGGAAACTTCCAATGCAGTGCAGACAAAAAAAAAAATCAATATAATCCAACTTAACCAAAACTAGGTTCTAAAACAGCACACGAGGCAGTTCACCTAAACAGATGCAACCAATATGTATGTCTACTACAGACACGACAGATGAAATCAAAATGACAGTTAAGATACGACTCAATGGAATTTGCAATGAAAACTTAAGCGGTCGAATTTAAGTCCCCCAACGTTGAAACTAGTGATTTGGCTTGGAAGCGTAACGTTCAGTACTCGGCATGGAAAGCAATCCCAAGCGATATCCTGTGGCAAGGTACCCACAATCATCATATTTGTCCTGAATGGAAAATCTGGCTTGGCCTTCAGGTGACACAATTAATTACAGGTGGATCGGCATGAAAATACCAAATAGAGATCTTGAGGCAAGTACCCACATACCGAATTTGGTAAGTTATTGTCCGGAAACAAAATTTTAACTTAAGCCCGAGGTGGTGCCACCTATAGGCAGATTGGAATGAAAACAATTCCAAGCGAGATCCTGAGGCGAGGTTTCCCACATACCAAATTGGAAAGAGCCCATTCAGGTTTTCAAAAGTTACTGTCCAGAAATGAAATTTTAACTTGGCCTCCAGGTGTTGCCACCTATCATGCCTATAGGCAGATCGGCATGAAAACAATCCCAAGCGAGATATTGAGGCGAGGTTTCTACAAACCGAATTGAAAAGAATCTGTTCAGTTTTTCAGAAGTTACTTTCTGGAAACGTAGTCAGACGGCTGCACGGATGGATGATCCCTTCGGGCATTGCACGAAAAGATGACTGGTGAAAAATGAGGTCAGTGGGCATTATTTTAGCTTTCATCTCTCTAAGATATGTGGAGCTAAGATGTATGTGTGGTGCTATTTGTAACAGGATCAGCAAACCATCATCATGGGTAAAGTCCAAATCGTAGCCATTAATTATTCTACATAGAAGTTTTAGCACCCACTGTTTGGGAAGTAAATGATATATTTGCTGCACAGCGCCCTGGTGGACAAGGATAATAATAAGACTTGGTTAATCTGACTAAAAACAGTGCTATAATAATTTGAGAACACATAGCGGAGTGAGTGAGTGAGTGAATAGAATTTTTCGTCGTTAGGGGGTGATATAAAATAACACCATGAAGGGACATTTCCTGCTGTGGATTGGTTGTGAGCTGTACCTGATTCAAGTTGAAATTTGAATTCATATCATCAGGACTCTCTGACTAGCTGGTTACGAGAGATTAGAAATTTCTGGGATTTCTGCTGACTTTTATGTAGGAGTGAACTCCGGATAGGGTCAGATCCGGTTAGAGAAATGTTTTCTGGATCTGTTTTTCTTCAGATTGGTTTCGATCGGATTAAGGAATATACACAGCAGGTTTATCTAGAGCCTGTCATGCCTGTCAGGGATCCGTAAAACGTGGGATCAATTCCAAGGGAACCCTGTCAATGACAGAGAGACAAAACTGGAATCAATTTGTTTTGCTTTCCTATCAACTCAAGGAAACAGCAAATAATAGGCTTCTACTGAGAAATGCATGCCAAACGGAATGGAGCAACAGAAAGACAGTATTAGTTTTGAAGCAAACGTCATCTCCGCATCGAATAAATCAGGCCGGGTTGTCTACCACAATACGAACGGTCCACGAATTCCTTTCCTTCACCCACCTTCTTGAAACAACGTTCACCTGCAATTTCAGCACCATTCAGTGTCTTTTGCAAGAATAGTGGCCAAGACGAAGGGTTTGATCTAAAACCTAGAATAACAGGTAACCAGAGTACATGTAAAAACTGAACCAGTAACAACCAAAACGCACACAGAGAAAACAGGATACGGACTGTCAGTACAACCGGTGATCTCCATTTTGATACAGGTAGTGGCAGAACCTGTTTCCTCTTAACGTTCGAAGAAGAATCCCGAAATGTTCCTGAAGTCTTGTACAGCAATTCTAACAAGGGGCAGGTTGACTACAATAAATTTCTCGCTTCACAGGCGCAGTGGTGTCTGACAGTTTACACAAAATAATGTTCTAGAATATTGTGCCAAGGTCATGTTCTTATTTGAAAGAAATAGTATTGTTGAAGGCCAATCTAATTAAAATTAAATCGTATCTGCTCCCCCATTTGGATATATCGATGCAGGATCTAACCGGCTTGCATTAAGGCATGTGTCATTAGTCAACCAATCCCGAGAGCTCTTCATAGTGCTTTGAAGGGACCATAATGATAGGTGCATTCTGGTTGACTCCCACGCCAAGCTGTCGGGAAATCTTCTGATGTTGCCGCCCTCCGACCAGGTTGGCACCATAATGCAGGGTAGAATTATGGACTGGTCCTTAGCATAAACCTTGGGTTGATGCAGAAACCAAGACCCTATCCCCCCTACCCGACTGCAAGAAAAGTAGTTAAAATGGGGCCATGTAAGACAATTAAATATTCATGATCTGGGTGCTCTGAACACCAAATTCAATTGAAATCAGTAAGATCCAACATAGCGGCATGTACAATTGTGGAGCATTGATAGGATATTAAGTTATTAAGATTGGTTGACTGTTCAAGTAACTCAAAGAACAATGTTTCATGCAAATCGTAATAAACTGCTGATCTGTTCGAATAAAACAATGGACATATTTGTTCTGTGCAAAAGGTGAAAAATAATAAAAAAATAAGCCTCTCTTCCCTCATCATTTTCTTTTTTAAAAGTACCTGCCAAGCTCTGGATTAAATTTATTTCAGCTAATGAGTCAATATTCTTCTCATTTAGACTGAACAAAAATAATATCTAGCTCCTCCATCATTTTTTTGAAAAACAAGCTGAGTAGCTAGCAGGTCTTCCGCCAAGTAGCCTGTTTGCGAGCGTACAGCATATACGCTTCCAATATCTCCTTAAATATAACTTGGAAAGTGTATGTGTGTTTGTGGAAATAGACGTTTATTTGGAATTGAGACAATTTGAGGAGGTTTGGGAAGCAGTAATGGGTAGTGTAACACTGGAATGTAAGTCTGTAGTTGTGTATGGATTTGTGGATGGTGAGGTTTATAAATCGATGGGTGGAATAGATCAAGATATCGCAGATGGGTACAATATGGGTGAGTGAAATTCAAGATGGTCAATGGCAACCATCTTGAATTACATACTACCTCAATGAAAATCAATACCAATGGCCGTCTAACTGATGTAAAGCACCTTCTCAAGTTTGAAGCCGATTTATCGAATTGTTCTCGATGTATCGCGTTCACAAGATGCGAGACGGATGGAATCCAATATGGTCAATGGCAGCCATCTTGGATTACGTACCTCAGTGAAAATCAATACCAATGGCCGTCTAACTGATGTGAAGCACCTTCTCAAGTTTGAAGTTGACTGGTTGAATTGTTCTCGAGATATCGCCCTCACAAGATGTGGGACGGACAGAATCCAATATGTCAATGGCAGCCATCTTGGATTACGTACCTCAGTGAAAATCAATACCAATGACCGTCTGACTGATGGGAAGAACCTTTCCAAGTTTGAAGTCGATTGGTCAAATTGTTCTCGAGATATCGCGTTCACAAGATGTGGGACGGACAGAATCCAATAGGGTTGATGGCAGCCATCTTGGATTACGTACCTCAGTGCAAATCAATACCAATGGCCGTCTAACTGATGTGAAGCACCTTTCCAAGTTTGAAGTCGATTGGTCAAATTGTTCTCGAGATATCGCGTTCACAAGATGTGGGACGGACAGAATCCAATATGGTCGATGGCAGCCATCTTGGATTACGTACCTCAGTGAAAATCAATACCAATGACCGTCTGACTGATGTGAAGAACCTCAAGTTTGAAGTCGATGGTGACGCGACAAGAAATCCAATATGGTCGATGGCAGCCATCTTGGATTACGTACCTTAGTGAAAATCAATACCAATGGCCGTCTAACTGATGTGAAGCTTCCCAAGTTTGAAGTCGATTGGTCGAATTGTTCTCGAGATATCGCGTTCACAAGATGTGGGACGGACAGAATCCAATTGATGGCAGCCATCTTGGATTACGTACCTCAGTGAAAATCAATACCAATGGCCGTCCAACTGATATGAAGCACCTTCCCAAGTTTGAAGTCGATTGGTCGAATTGTTCTCAAGATATTGTGTTCACAAGATGTGGGACGGACGGACGGACAGACGGAAGGACGGACGGACGGCTAGCATTTCCAAGTCCTCCCACCACTTCGTGGCGGAGGACAAAAAAATTTCTATCCATCTTTTCTGGCAAATTGATGCAGTAAGTTGCAAGTCTTAAGTTACAAGTTGCATGAAACCAACAATGTTCTTTCAGTTACTTGAAGAGTCGGCCTTCAACAATACTATTTCCTTCCAATAAAACAAGACACTGACTCTAATGTTCAAGAATATTATTTGAGAGAGAAATGTGTAAAAAAAAAAAAACCAAAAATTTTTTAACATATTTTTTAGCTGCGGGCAATGAAAAAGTGTTAAGCTAGAAAGTTATTTATTCAGCCTTACTAGAACACAGGCACTAGAGTGTATCAAAATGGCATTCACTGGTCATACTGATGATGATGGGATAGAGGGATGTGTTGGATAGGTGCTGGAGCTCTCGTACTCCAGAGCTCGCCGTCAGGTGACAGAGCTCAGGTGTGCTGGTGTGAGGGATGTGAGAGACGGAGGACTTACACTTCTAAAAGCAGTTGTAGGGGCGAACTCTGCACCTGACAGGGTCTTAATCAGGAAATTTGGCCAGGACGACACATTCATACGGAAACCTGAAACATTAGGGCAAACACAATAGCAGTCTGTAGGTCGCCAGTTAGTTACCCTGTGTTGCAGGGTGTAATCAGGCTGTGTGTCTTGGCTGTATTACACTCTGCAACCATTCAACACAGAATGTGGAAGATGTGTATCGCGTAGATTAGAACTGTCTGGTACATATGGGCCCACTCACATGACAATGGCCAATCAATCTCCACGACAGGCCAATCTCCACGAACAAGGTCACTGGCCCATCTTTCGTGTTTTTGCACATACCATGTCACTGTCTGGGACTGGCAAGATTATGTCTGCGCAAAAATCGCAATGCAGCCAGTCAAATTGTGGCATTGGTTAACATACTGGCTAAGGCACATAGCTTAAATATTATCCAATGTTATTGAAGGGTACCAGTTAGACATAACCAGGGGGCATGAGCCAACAAGGTCACAGGTGTGTATACAGGTGTGTCTAGCTACGGACCACACAATGTACTGTAAACGTGGGTGACAATCTTGGATTGATGAACATGTATTAAAATCTTGAGCATTTAGTTTTAAAAATATATATAACTGACACGATAGATTTGGTCCATCTGGATACTAATCTACAGAGGTTCGAATCATGGAAGAATGAATCGATTATATAAGCTTACATGTATATGTTGAAGAAAAGAGAATGACAAGGATTAATCAAGACTGACTGTACGGAAACAGAAAGACAAATTTACTTGCTTAGAAATATTTGTGTGACAAACAATGTGAAAGAGAATCAGAATTAGTTTCAGTCAAATTATTAAGGTATGTCAAAGAACACATTTTTCATAACTTTTTAGTAATGTGAAATTTGCACTATAATTATTTGCGCGGGTCTCCGTTAGGTGCCACTAGAGAGAAACGAGAACTTTTTAGTAATGTGAAATTTGCACTATAATTATTTGCGCGGGTCTCCGTTAGGTGCCACTAGAGAGAAACGAGAGATCCTGAAGGATCTTGGCGCCCACCATTGTCCGATAATTGTAAGCTAATGACTAGAGGATATTTTTGTCCATTGTTACTAAGAACAAACGATTGATTTGTAATTTGGTTTACAGAATTTCGAATCTGAGCGAAAAAGATCGGAAAAGGGAGACTGAAAAACACCAAGATATAATCTAAGTTTCAGGAGTTTCAAGATTTCTAGAAACTGTACTTATGTCGGTTGTTATAATACAAGAGAATTGAGCAAAGTTAGTCTGAAAGTGAATGTACGGAGGATCCTTCGCCTTTGTTTTGTAGTATTTTTTTATTTATTTTTTTGCACGTGTCATCATTGGGTACTGGGAGCGAGGACCAATCTCTTTGACACTTTGGCATGAGCTATGAAACATACTTAAGATTTTATAATTAGGAACGAATGCTAATTCTGTTCTGTTTACTGGGCTAGTTTGAGATATCTCTTTAAAGATACCATGCTCGAAAATAGTAAGATGGTACAATACTTAATACTGAAGGGATCCGGTCCGCGCAGTAATGTTGAAACTTCGAAAGTGCCTGAATCCTGATTATCTCCTTTGGATCGAAACATGCAGTAGTCTACAGTTGTCGAGTTGTGACATTGAGTCACAAGAGTGACGTCCCTTCAATGGCTTCATGTAGCCGACCCGCCGGCAGACGAAAGGGTGGAGCAGTTCACTTGCCACTGCATGGACTGAAGAAAACTGATTTAAAATTTGAAGAAATACATTTTAATTCCGAATTATTTGAACTCCTTGATATGGAGGGTGAAGGTATGGATATTCTCTATAGTCAATATATAGAATATGCCCCACCGTTTCATCTGCCGACTCTTGTGATGCAATGTCACAACTCGAGAATACTGTATTAATTTGAAGCGTAACTTGGATTTTCGAATTCGACCGAAAAGGTATCTTGCGCTACTAGGCCCCATGTGGGACCTGTGTATCAAATTTCAGAAATATCCATGAAATATTTCCTGAGAATTCACGATAACAATGTTTCAAGGGGAAATTCAAGATGGCCACCTTGTGGCCATATTGGATTTTCGAATCGGACCAAAAAAGGTAATTTATCTTGCACAACTAGACCCCAAGGGGAACCTGTGTACCAAATTTGAGAAAGACCCATGCAGTAGTTCCTGAGAAATCGCGATAACAGGGTTTCTTGGGGAAATCCAAGATGGCTGCCTGGTGGCCATATTGGATTTTCGATTCGGACCGAAAAAGGTATCTTGCACAACTAGACCCTAAGGGGAACCTGTGTACCAAATTTGAGAAAGATCCATGCAGTAGTTCCTGAGAAATGACGAGAACAAAGTTCATGGGGAAATCCAAGATGGCTGCCTGGTGGCCATATTGGATTTTCGAATCGGACCAGAAAAGGTATCTTGCACAACCAGACCCGAAGGAGAACCTGTGTACCAAATTTGAGAAAGACCCATGGAGTAGTTCCTGAGAAATCACGATAACAGGGTTTCATGGGGAAATCCAAGATGGCTGCCTGGTGGCCATATTGGATTTTCGAATCGGACCAGAAAAGGTATCTTGCACAACTAGACCCGAAAGGGAACCTGTGTACCAAATTTGAGAAAGATCCATGCAGTAGCTCCTGAGAAATCACGATAACAAGGTTTCATGGAGAAATCCAAGATGGCTGCCTGGTGGCCATATTGGATTTTCAAATCGGACCTAAAAAGGTATCTTGCACAACTAGACCCCAAGGGGAACCTGTGTACCAAACTTGAGAAAGATCCATGGAGTAGTTCCTGAGAAACCGCGATAACAAGGTTTCATGGGGAAATCCAAGATGGCTGCCTGGTGGCCATATTGGATTTTCGAATCTGACCAAAAAAGATTTCTTGCACAACTAGACCCCAGGGGGAACCTGTGTACCAAATTTGAGAAAGATCCATGCAGTAGTTCCTGAGAAATCGCGATAACAAGGTTTCATGGGGAAATCCAAGATGGCTGCCTGGTGGCCATATTGGATTTTCGAATCGGACAAGAAAAGGTATCTTGCACAACTAGACCCCAAGGGGAACCTGTGTACCAAATTTGAGAAAGATCCATGCAGTAGTTCCTGAGAAATCGCGATAACAAGGTTTCATGGGGAAATCAAAGATGGCTGCCTGGTGGCCATATTGGATTTTCAAATCGGACCAAAAAGGGTATCTTGCACAACTAGACCCCAAGGGGAACCCCAAGGCTGCCTTCATGGGGAAACCTGTGTACCAAATTTGAGAAAGATCCATGCATTACTTCCTGAGAAATCGCGATAACATGGTTTCATGGGGAAATCCAAGATGACTACCTGGTGGCCATATTGGATTTTCGAATCGGACCAAAAAAGGTATCTTGCACAACAAGACCCTAAGGGGAACCTGTGTACCAAATTTGAGAAAGATCCATGCAGTACTTCCTGAGAAATGACGATAAAGTTTCATGGGGAAATCCAAGATGGCTGCCTGGTGGCCATATTGGATTTTCGAATCGGACCAGAAAAGGTATCTTGCACAACTAGATCCGAAAGGGAACCAGCTGTGTACCAAATTTGAGAAAGATCCATGCAGTAGTTCCTGAGAAATCACGATAACAAGGTTTCATAGAGAAATCCAAGATGGCTGCCTGGTGGCCATATTGGATTTTCAAATCTGACCAAAAAAGGGTATCTTGCACAACTAGACCCCAAGGGGAACCTGTGTACCAAATTTGAGAAAGATCCATGCAGTAGTTCCTGAGAAATCGCGATAACAAGGTTTCATGGGGAAATCCAAGATGGCTGCCTGGTGGCCATATTGGATTTTCGAATCGGACCAGAAAAGGTATCTTGCACAACTAGACCCCAAGGGGAACCTGTGTACCAAATTCGAGAAAGATCCATGAAGTAGGTCCTGAGAAATCGCGATAACAAGGTTTCATGAGGAAATCCAAGATGGCTGCCTGGTGGCCATACTGGATTTTCGAATCGGACCAGAAAAGGTATCTTGCACAACTAGACCCCAAGGGGAACCTGTGTACCAAATTTGAGAAAGATCCATAAAGTAGTTCCTGAGAAATCGCGATAACAATAATTGTTTATGGACGGACGGACTGACGGACGGACTGACTGACGGACTGACGACGGACCACGGACGAAAAGCGATTCGAATAGCCCACCATCTGGTGATGGTGGGCTAAAAAGAGGAGCCTATCTGTGCACTGACCCATGACTTCAGCTGTGGTTCGTATAAATTCACTTTGCCCTATCTATTAACCCAGGATGACATTTTGAACTGGTGATAGCTGGCATATTTCCAAGTCATATTTGTCAAATAAATACATTATTCTAAGCATAATCAAACTTTCTTTGAATACTGGGAAAATAATATTTTCAAGTAATATTTGTCAGATTATACATTATTCTATTAGCATGATAAAACTTTCTGAAGAATATTGGGAAAATGTAGGCGATATGTATAAAATTATGCCAGCTATCATCAGTTCAAAATATCGTCCTGGGTTAATAGATAGGGCAAATTGAATTTATACCAACCACAGCTAAAGTCACGGTGTCAGTGCACAGACAGACTATTCTTTGTTCCCTCTATAAAAGTTTAAAGGCACCTAGCGGAGACCTGCGCAAATATTTATATTGCAAATTTCAGATTATATGTGACTTGATCACAATATGAAAATATCACCGAAATTTATTTAAAACAAATCAATAATTATCATCAAAATTTTTTATTTAATATTATGGACTGTATGACCCAAGTAGCTATGGTAACCGTTACCTAGCGGGGGCTGGAGGAGACCTCCGTATTTCTCACAGTACCCAATCATGTGAAGGTCCGAGGAGTCGACCAGCCGCCAAAAGTCGTTCTTGTCATCACTTCCATCCAGACGTAATCGTAGTCGCGGACCCTGCATGCCGACCGCAGTAGCGACGCATATGGATGACATGTTGCGGGGATCCGATGCCTCGATCTTCATGCCCACCTTGAACTCATTGACTGGAGGAACTGTTGACTGGAAGGCGGAGAGAAAGAGAACATCAAGCATATGTTATACCATGTGTGTGCCTGTGATCATGTTAAAGGTACAATAAAAAGGTTTTCAGATTCTCATTTTCATATTTTTTATAGGTTGAATAATGATAGAAATACGGATCTATCAACTTCACTTGGATTAATTTAAAGTATTTTGTCCGAGACTAGAATTGGGCAAGGCTGGTGCCAAATGTCATTAGGGAGATGAAAATGCAATTCCACATGTAAACCCTTAATTTACTGAACTTTATTTCTGTTTCCTGTTGTATCGGGATTGTAAAATATAGATGCCAAAAGGGTATACATGTGAATTAATACTATCATGATATGCATTCCATTGTGACCTTTTTACCCATGTAGTGGGTCACATCATCACCAGTATGTTATAGTGTCCCATATCCCACTCCATTGGTAAGAGCTCATTTCATTTTTAGTGATACACAATCATGACAATATCAGGCCTAGCTAACTCCTCCACACATGCACCTCAGTCCCTTGTACATCCATCAAATCCATGTGCTTGGGGTCAATTCCATGTGTATGGACTACAAATCTTGGTGCTTGCCCCATCCAGTCCTTGCACTCTTGAAATGTTCCTCATCTGCAAACAAAGTTCCACATATTCGGACAAATTTTCACCAATATCCAGGATCTTTGTGAGTCTGCTTGACCCGAATGCTGTCGGCAGAAATATACAGAAAATTTGGGCTGAGTGAGTGAGTAGGATTTAACGTCGTTTTCAACATTTTTTTCAGTCATATCGCGATGGTGCCTACATGTGCCAGAACATGAGAGTGTCCACAGTTCCTAGTATCCTGGACACTGATCAGCCCAGCCAGTACAGCACCTGGTCACCCATCCAAGTATTGACCGAGCTGAAGAGAACCGGTGTGCCCAAAGTGTACGCTGTACGACTTTGGGCTGAACTATCATGGTGGATATTAAAGGGTCCTGTTCTTCTCCAGTAACTTAAACAACATCACATCGTCTCACATCAACCCCCCTTTGCATAGTCAGCAAAGTTCGTGATCGCTTGGTGGGAAGGCCGAACTCACTTTGGGGGAGAACTGGTGCGAGTCCACGGAACTTGTCTGTGGCCGTGGAATACTTCAGCAGCGCAAGGATTGGATGAAGCGAGCGCCAGGATTTCTGGTTCATGCACATGGAATTTATAGCTAAGAGCACATGGAAATAGAATGAACAAGGAAATGAGGTGCACGTGTGGAGGAGTTTGACAGGCCTGAATATTCTCATGAAACTAACTTGATCGATGGCTGTCTTACCTGTTTGAAGCAAGCAGCAGGGGCGGGTAAAGCTTTCGTTTCCTTCAGGTAATCAGCCCAGGAAAAATTACCTGGAAAACCAATTCATATGACCTACTATGTGGGGAAGTAAATAAGCAGTATAACTTGCACAATGTTCAGGTAAACATTCTGCTGTTAAAGATTAAATGCAAAGATTTTTAGATTCTCATTTTAATATTTTATATTGCTTGAGTAATGATAAAAATATCGTGAAATCTACTTCACTTAGTTTAAGTTGAAGTATTTTGTCTTCCAGAAGCTTTTTAATAAAGAGTTAGTACCCAAAGCCCAGCTGAATCCTGATTTGCAAACCGTCATCGCTTATCTTTCCTTGATTATGACGTCACGTCAGACCAGCCTCCCGAAGACTGAACGTTACAAGTATTGACGTCCAGTGAGGTGGTCAGATGTGACGCCACAAACCAATGTCAAACAAGGGCAGATAAGCGATACGGATTTCATTTCCGATATCGATTCCAAATACTTCAAATAAAGTCAAACGAAATAGACAGGGCTGGGGCGAATAGTTCCATCAGTAACTATCCCATGAAGAACACAAAAAGGAAAATATGAAGCCCTTTGTATTTCACCTTTAAAATAACTATATCAAACAACTGTGTACCAATCCACAAATTTCAGCCTGCAAACTAAGATGATGTGTTAAACTTTGCGTATGTCAAGAGATTATCTTGCATTGAAAGCAGAAGCTTGCTAGCTGTATTTCCACACTGATAATCGATAAGACCTTTGAACATGTTAAATACAGTAGACATTCAGGGACAAATTTTATACCCGTCGAGACAGGTAGAGAATTAAAGTACCTGTCTCCAGTGACAGGTAGCCAATAATTTTCTTTTGGTGTTCAAAATATATCTTTGACAAAATTCATTCAAGACAGCTGGTAAATAGTGCTTGGAAACAAGGTGTCATCAATTTATTGGTAGCTTGCAACATGTAGCTTTGTCAATAATCTTGAATTAAATGTACTTGACAATTCCAAGGATCGCATGTTCAGGTAATTCTTAAAGATGAAAGGTAAACTCTTTGGTCACCTGTCTCATGTGACAGTTAAATTATTTTGAATATTTCGAGCCAACATTTATATCGCGAAGCACTGAAATGGCACAAAAAGCTTTCGAACAGTCCACAATGCACATATCTGAGAAAGTTACATAGTACTGAGTACAGACTTGGTATTGTACATGTTGTAATGGTAATCCCTCTAATAATTTCATCTCCCTATCAAAATTCAATCCCCACAATCTGGGGAGCAAAATTCAATCGGCGGTTCTAATAAATTTCATCACCCTCTAAAATGACTGAAATAACAAAGAAATAATGGATTATCTGCATGATTTTGAACCATTTTGTCAACTTCTTGTTATAATAAATTTGATCACCCCCCAGATTTTATGGTGGGAAATTTGACTTCCTGTGATTGAATTATTAGATGGATTACTACATGTACATGCGCACAATTTGAGTGTAGACATGGAAGATGACAAGTTCATCATTCATTCTTACCGGCTTGGAGCTCATATTGGTAAGAAGAGCCCTTAGTCGCTGGCGATTGATTTGCCATCTCTGCTCAGATTGGTTCAATACCGCTTACATGGATACACAATACTGCTTACTTGCTGGTAGCGCTGTAAACAAGTGATCTACAACAGAGAAAGGTACAGTTGTGAATTATCAATATGGTGAAATATCTGGTGAATGAGGACCACCTGGGGGGCAGTTAATGGAGGATTAGTCACAAAGACAAATGCAGTGTCAGAGCGCCCCTCAGCAAAACTATAGGAATTTTTCCATGAAAATATAGGAGAAATATTCCCAGAAGTATAGGAGTACACAGGAGGATTCTTACACAATAGAGGGGGTCTACTATTCCAGCACTGAATGCGAGGGTCCAGGGGTCGCCTAGGCCCCGGAAGCTCCGAGGTTCTAGACGGCTGCAGACGCATTCTGGCCAATTTTCGATGAATAAAACCGCAAACAGGCAAAGCAAGAGCGACAGCAAGGTGGGAACTGATTATTTTCAGTTAGCTTTTGCAAAAATATAGGAGATATGGGAAAATTGTCACAAATACATTCATTGAACTTGTGAAGTGGACTTTGAAAGATCATATGAATTTTCAATGCTTGATAATTTCTGGACAGGTAGAAAAGTACAGACTAGTACATTTGGACTGGGGAACAGTGTCCTCCATGGCTTTAGATTACCTTCTTGATACAAGGTTAAAGTGCCAAAATTAGAGAGGGAGAAACAAAAAAATAAAAAATATTTTTCTTGTATGGAGAATCAATGTTCAGTTATGCAGTTTCCCTGCCTAAAATAATTTTGCGACACTGAATAGAGGTTGGGCACAAATTAGGGTAATCTAAAGTTTTGTTCTTCTTCAAAATCACATTGGAGACAAATTTCATGTTGGGAACACTCATCTTGGAGTTCACTCATCTTGGGGGGGTCATGCCCCTGAACCCCCAAGCATGGCACATATTGCTATGATGGTATTTGGGGGACAAACATGTGCATTCAAACCAGACAGTGCAGATGAAATATTACAACACATTGGCCAACGACTAATTAGCGTAAAATAATTAGCGTCATGAAGGCCATTCAGAAAGCCAATTAATAATCGGCTTCCATCGTGGCTCAGCTGTGTCAGATGAACCACAAGTACAAGAGATCATGGGAGAAGGGAGATAACCGTTGACTGTAGTGCTCCATAGTCTGTTTGAACATGTGTTGCACTCTGTTTTACGAGCATTCATCCTAAGTAAATTAATCTGAACAGACTCAAGGTGAAAATGAAACAGGGATCATGAAAAAACCCCAGATGTCTGTCAAGATGCTCATAGTTTTAGACAAAATGCCCAGGTTTTCAAAGTAATGTGATTTCACTTGGCTCTTGGTTGACCGATTCATTAGCTGTGGAAGAGATCTACTGAAATCTTAAGGTGTTACAAAGATGGTGTAAACTACACAGCATAATGTTCAGTATATATTGTTTATTGCTATATAGGCCTATTGCTTCTCAGAAATATTTTGCTGCTTCTTCTGGCATGTCTGGGTATTTCAACATCATCTTGACTGCAGCATGAATGAAATGACAATTGAATATTAATATAATCTAATATGCCACACATTGATACTACTTCAGCCATTCGAGGCGTCAAATATTTCTTTCCATCCCCGATATAAGGATGCAAATAAGGACAAACTGTAGTCCCCTTGAAGAGAGCCTAGTGCTGATGAGAATCAATCACTTTGTGATATGGGTAAATCTAGAGACATGGCATGGCACAGAGGAATGAGACACCACGTTAACATTTGATTTAAATCCAGCCACCCCCCCCCCCTCCCCTCCCCCTGTTCAAAGTACAATTTTGACAGTGTTACATATATCTGTTGAGAATGTTACAAGCACTGAGTCGTACAAGTATAATGCTATATAGAGGACTGTTTTGCTGTTTCTAGATAAAATTATAGTACTACCAATCTGACAGTAATCTAGCATATCTGACAGGGATAGGGTTAGCCACAACTGTTCCTATCAATAATGCCTATGGTGTTGATAGTCACAAGCGACAAACATGGATCTCCATGTGCTATAACCCGTACCGTATAATTGTTCATTTTAATGTTCCTTACCCGTTATTTTCTGGAAGCTGATTCCTTCTCCTCCATGCTTGTCACTTTTATTAAAGTTGATTAGCTGTACACGAGCCGTTTCACAGCGACCCGGTCTGATCTCCCCCATATTACGGTAGACACCATATTATCTATTTTGGGGCTATTACGCATGCGCAGTGCCAAAATAGATAATATGGCGTCTACCGTGATATCGGGGTGATCGGGGTCGCTGTGAAAATTAACGGCTCATGTACAGCTAATCACCAGCCCTGGGAACTTTAATCAAAGTGACAAGCGTGGAGGAGAAGGAATTAGCTTCCAGAAAATAACCAGTAAAGTCACAAAATGAACGTTTATACGGTACGGGTTATAGCACACGGAGATCGTCGCCTGTGACTATCAACCGCAGGCAATATTGATAGGAACAGTTGTGGCTAATCTGGCAGTGATAGGGTATGATTCATAATTTCGGTCCGGCATCATCAGATCATTGTCATCAATCATCTCGTCCCGCGGCTGAGACAGAGTGGATTTAGACAGACAGTGTCTTGATTTTACAGACAATGGAAACTACGAATGCAACAGTATAAGTGACAGTACTGTGACTGTTCCCACTATCATCTACACGGTGAACACGGATTAGTGACAATACAGGTGCATGGGACCGCTTATTGTTTGTTGACAATAAACAACGCACCTTGCATCAATACCGCCATCTCTAACTCTCGTTCACACAACGCGATTTTTTGCGAGATTTGCGGCGTTTACGGTAGACTAGAAGCTTTCTTAAGAAACGTTACCGCGATGAAAAATGTCCCATGGGACATTCGGTATCTGCGGTATGAGACGCCTTTCCGCTGGAAACACTCACATAAGCGTGGTTATTGGTCCTCTTAAAGTCCGACCGGGGATGCCCGTGAAAGCCTGTGAAAGCCTCAAGCTTACTGATCACCACATATACCAGTTGCACTCTCTTATACTAGTTGTATAAAAAGAATTTTTATCCTGAAGCTTACATACGCTCTGTGAAAAATAGATTGCATAGATACACCTTATGTAAAGGACCTTGCATGTTAGGATGGACAAACCGCGCCAGCCAGCAGTCCATTCACAACGGCCCACGTGACTCCTATGGAATTGGATAGATCCCGAGCTACTGCCGGGACAACGGTGTATAAGGCCAAGCAATTCTACTAGTAGATTTACATCCATTTTCTGCCGAATTAATTGCAGCTGGAGCAAGACTACAAAAACTATTTCCTCCAAAAAGTTCAAGAGCACACCCAATCTGGTAAACTGACTCTCCTCTCAACCATATATGAAGAATACAAATTGCAGGATACAAAATATACAAAACCCGGATCATAGACGAACAATAACAAAACTACGAATCAACTGTCACAAACTCGAAATAGAGACCGGTAGGTATAAAAACACCCCAAGATGTGACCGGATCTGTCGCTACTGTACCCAAAATGTAGTAGAAGATGAAGTACACTTCTTGCTATACTGTCCTCGACATAACAAACACAGAGATTATATAAACCAAATTATCCACAGTAACCGACTCCCACCCCATCCGGAAATTATAAAAGTTAAATCTATACTAATTCCCCACAGAGACAATGCTTCAAAAATAGCAAGACTGGTACACCAAATGTACCAGTCAAGGCTCAGCCTTAACCCTCCATCAAAAAACCGGCTGGACACTTCTTAATTAGAGTTTATACATCAACACACTGGCAACTTCTATGTTATGTCCTAGAATTACTACTAACCCACACTGTTGGTTCAAACCATACTAACTAATAATTACTACGTTGCTATAGTAATTATATTGTTTTGTTTGCCATACTTGTACCATTTTACGAGTCGTGCAATAAACATATTGTATTGTATTGTATTGATATCATGTGATATTCGCCTACCTTCTCTGTTACATTAATTATGTTATTTACATAAATGACAAGTCGAATACCGTAAATAAAATAGATTTTATTCGCCAATCAGTGAACTGAGTGTCTGCCGATTTCCGTGGTGTCATTTTTTTGGAGTTTACAAAAATTATAACCTACTATGCATCTGCATCTATCTTATCTTGCATCAATTCGTAATATTCGCAGAATATTATATCTTGACACAAAAAAAAAAATTTCCGATCATTCTTTCCACAAACAAATATTCACAAATATATTGTAATCATTAAACGAAATCGAAAAATGCATTAAATTACTGCAAAATTTAGAAAGGATACCTTGGGATTCGAACCAGCAGACCGTCAATCAAAACAGATCCAATCCTATCGACTCGCCATACCGTACTCTCACTTCTAACGTTGCTTCAATTATCATATTTGAAAATGAGGACCATATCACGAAAACAACATTTCATAAAGTTTTAATTTTTTATATGAAGATAAACGGTAACCAAAACGAGGTTTGCTGGAGAGCTATGGATTCAGAAGTGCTTTATTACGTGTAAATATATTTGTGGTTATAGTTTATCTTCATATGTTTACAGAGAGGCAAACGCGGCTTTTCCAACCCAAAACTGTCAATTTTATACAAACCTACCACTTTGAAGAGTTATTGTTAAAAATCGATGTCACTCATGCTCCCAATATTTCAAAGAGAGTCCAACAAAATGACATAGTTCATGCTAATCGGAACATTCGTATCATATTTAATGTTTCATTTTTTAACTTCAACCGTATCTCACCTGTTGCGGTTTGTCCATCTTAACGTACGAGGGGGGAGGGCCGAATGTTTATTCAGATGATTTAAATCAGGGCGGGAATGGTTGGGGGGGGGGGGGGGATATTGATTGCACGCTCCATGAGGGCACCTTGATTGGTCAATAAATTCTATTCCATTAACATACAGACTGAATCAAGAGAAGAAATTTTTAATGGATGATTCTCTAACAGCACAACAGCACACACGAAATCAAGAGGAGAAATAAGAATGGATGGTTCTCCAACAGCACATTAACATACAAGGGGAGAAATAAGAATGGATGATTCTCTAACAGCACACAAACATACAGATTGGCTAAGGGGAAGAAATAAGAATGAATGATTCTCTAACAGCACATTAACATACAGACTGAATCAAGGGAAGAAATAAGACTGGATGATTCTCTAACAGCACAATAGCACACACGGAATCAAGAGGAGAAATAAGAATGGATGATTCCCTAACAGCACACAAACAAACAGACTGAATCAAGGGGAGAAATAAGAATGGATGATTCTCTAACACCACATTAACGTACAGACGGAATCAAGGAGAGAAATAAGAATGGATGATTCTCTAACAGCACATTAACATACAGACTGAATCAAGATGAGAAATAAGACTGGATGATTCTCTAACAGCACAATAGCACATACGGAATCAAGAGGAGAAATAAGAATGGGTGTTTCTCTAACAGCACATTAACATACAGACTGAATCAAGGGGAGAAATAAGAATGAATGATTCCCTAACAGCACACAAACATACATACTGAATCAAGAGGAGAAATAAGAATGGATGATTGTCCAACAGCACATAAACAAACAGACTGAATCAAGGGGAGAAATAAGAATGGATGACTCCCTAACAGCACACAAACAAACAGACGGAATCAAGGGGAGAAATAAGAATGGATGATTCCCTAACAGCACACAAACAAACAGACGGAATCAAGGGGAGAAATAAGAATGGATGATTCTCTAACAGCGCATTAACATACAGACGGAATCAAGGAGAGAAATAAGAATGTATCATTCTCTAACAGCACATTAACATACAGACGGAATCAAGGAGAGAAATAAGAATGGATGATTCTCTAACAGCACATTAACATACAGACTGAATCAAGATGAGAAATAAGACTGGATGATTATCTAACAACACAATAGCACATACGGAAGCAAGAGGAGAAATAAGAATGGAGGTTTCTCTAACAGCACATTGACATACAGACTGAATCAAGGGGAGAAATAAGAATGGGTGATTCCCTAACAGCACACAAACATACAGACTAAATCAAGAGGAGAAATAAGAATGGATGACTGGCTAACAGCACATAAACAAACAGACTGAATCAAGGGGAGAAATAAGAATGGATGATTCCCTAACAGCACACAAACATACAGGCTGAATCAAGGGGAGAAATAAGAATGGATGATTCTCTAACAGCATATTAACATACAGACTGAATCAAGGGGAGAAATAAGAATGGACGATTCTCTAACAGCATAATAACATACAGACTGAATCAAGGGAGAAATAAGAATGGATGATTCTCTAACAGCACATAAACATACAGACTGAATCAAGGGGAGAACTCAGAATCGATGATTCTCTAACAGGACATAAACATACAGACTGAATCAAGGGGAGAAATAAGAATGGATGATTCTCTAACAGCACATTAACATACAGACTGATTTAAGGGGAGAAATAAGAATGGATGATTCTCTAACAGCGCACAAACAAACAGACTGCATCAAGGGGAGAAATAAGAATGGATGATTCTCTAACAGCACATTAACATGCATACTGAATCAAGGAGAGAAATAAGAATGGATGATTCCTAGCAGCACACAAACATACAGACTGAATCAAGGGGAGAAATAAGAATGGATAATTCCCTAACAGCACACAAACATACAGACATGGAATCAAGAGAAGAAATAAAAATGGACGATTGTCTAACAACACAATAGCACACATGAAATCAAGAGGAGAAATAAGAATGGATGATTGTCTAACAGCAAATTAACATGCAGAATGAATCAAGGGGAGAAATAAAACTTGGCCCTTGAAGAAAAAACTAACATAGTGCCTATAATCGGAACCAAGGGAGAAATATGACTGAATTATCCTCTGCAGCACAATAACTTGTACAAGGAGAGAAATACTATTGGGCGTCTCTCTCGACAGCACAATAATAGCAAACAAATGCCGAATCCGAAAACAAAACAGTAAAGCTACCGGCACTGGGTCATGAAATGATTGAGTTTCATGGAAGATTCATTCAGAATCAATGGTAAATCGAAGACGGATGAAGGGAGTTACAGGAAAACAATGTATTGTATGCCTCAACTTACAGCACAAACTCCGCAAACAAAACAACAGGGGCAACAATCTCAACACAAGAAACCGGCGGATCTTTTGTGAAATAAGTGATCTCTTGACCATACAATTATGCATTCTTTGCAGAATATTGATAGTTTCATCTGTAGATCCTGCGGGATTTCTTACAGATCCGCAAAAGTATATCGATTTTATACCTAGCACCAGATGGTTTTACCTTGGAAAGCTCCATTGTTGTGAAATCCACAAATTTTCTCCAAGTTTGGATCAACAAATTTGCAGTTTAAATGTAACTGATCGAGATATCGAATATATCACTAGAACCGCCGTCTTTCCAGGCGTTGTAAAGTATTGATTTTAAAACGGTCTGATGCGATGTATAATTGAATCTGACAACCTAAAGAAGGTATGGAATTTGGGTGGATCAGAAAATTTGATATCCGACGAAAACCACATTTTTAACCAAGTTTGGATCAATAAATATGAAGTTTATAGTAAAGGGATTTCCATATTTTTTAGATCACCTGAAAGATAATTCTCCGAGGCATGTAAGGGTATTTGTCTTAAGGTAATCTGAAGGGAGCAACACTTGAAGTAGCTGTCATAAAAAGACCATGGTCTTTGAATTCATCAGCACAAATTCAAAATGGACGCTTAAAAACTTGGCTACTTGCCAACAAATAGAACAGGAAATGATAAATGATTGGCTAACTTGCCTTCTCCGCCAGTCCTCCGATTGGCCAGTTGATGAGAGTAGTGATTGGATGAATCCAGAGCAAATCCAAGTAATTCATTGGTCAACTTTCAAATTCTGGAACCTTTTGCGTCACTCCCACCTCGCCCCTATAAAAGGGGCCGGAGTTCTTCCCTCGGCGTCATTTCACGTTCGACTGCTGAAGGATCCACGTCGGTTGAGAGCTCGCTCTTGAACGATTCCATCCACAGTTTTGTCAATAGTGTTGAAATCCCGACTTTTCCAAAGTCAGAATTACTGTCTACTTCCTGTTTGTATCGTTCCTGTGTCTCTGTTCCATTGTTTGTCTGGTAAGATTCCGTTTCCTTCTCCTGTATGTAATGTGTGCTGTCTCCTTGCTGTTCCCTCATCTCTGATACGGCGTTCTGACGTCAGTTTAGAACGTCTCTCAATTTCGTTTTTCGGGCTAGGTCTCCCCCGTCGTAATCACGTGCTGTATTATGACGTCACAGGCAATTTACGTCACAAACAATCACAATCCAACGTCGGGCCTGCATTATGATCTTTTGTGACGTCAGACAGGATTTCGTATTCCCTAGCTCTTTTATGACGTATCCACATTGTTGCGCCCGATTGGGTACGTATAATCTGGCGTTTTAGACGTCATTTATTTCCCGCCGTTTGTACATGTAGCATATGCCTTGTGGTCATCAATACTTTCAAGAAATATGTTTCTCATGTTGTTGTGAAGCCGCTTTCGTAAAATTGAACTCATCTGTTTTGTTAAATAAGAGTTGTAATTTTTTTTCGACAGATAATCGTATAGAAAAGTGGTCTCGCCGGACATGTTGCGAAAGATCCTGCGGGTTTCCGCAGGTATTTTGCCGTGTCTAGCTCTTGTGTACTTCGTATATCGTTATCTGAAAGGTAAGATACAATATTAGATTTTTTGTGGCTTTAGTTCTGTGCTTTCAATAAATACTGTTATTCACAAATTCTTGTTTCTGTATTATTCAAATTGGAGTTAATCAAAGAAATATATGCGGCACAGTTCTGGTCAGTGATTTATGATACCGGTACCAGTATACACTCGTAACCAGATTGTTTTATACTTTTCATTGTACCAAAGATTTTGTCTCTTAGCATACTGTACAGGCATAATGTACTTCTCAGAAAGCGAGTGAAGACAGAGTTATGGCACCTATTTATCAAAAGAAGTCCACGTGATTATATTTGACCTTGGTTTTCAGGTGAAGGTAACGACGAGAAGAAAGATGGGTCGGTTGAAGAATTGGGAGAAGCCTATTCGGACGGCCCTCGTGAAAATACCCCAGAGCCCCTTCTTGGACATGGCTTTATGGATGGTTCCGACAGAGGCGCCGAGGAGCCAATTACTTCTGGTACAAATGAATTCATTCTTTATACTCGTTAAGTTTGTGAAACTCTTGAACGCTGTTTGAGCTTCATGGTTTGGATCTAGAATGAGAAGGCTAAGTTAGCTAAACAATATCCTCACAACTAACATCATTGATGAAGACTTTTCGTTATTATGAGGAATAGCCGAGCTCTTCTGTCTATAGGACCCTGGTGTGTCGGGTGCATTGTTCGGTTCCTAAGGCTAAGTTAGCTAAACAATGTCCTCACAACTAACATCATTGATGAAGACTTTTCGTTATTATGAGGAATAGCCGAGCTCTTCTGTCTATAGGACCCTGGTGTGTCGGGTGCATTGTTCGGTTCCTAAGGCTAAGTTAGCTAAACAATGTCCTCACAACTAACATCATTGATGAAGACTTTTCGTTATTATGAGGAATAGCCGAGCTCTTCTTTCTATAGGACCCTGGTGTGTCGGGTGCATTGTTCGGTTCCTAAGGCTAAGTTAGCTAAACAATGTCCTCACAACTAACATCATTGATGAAGACTTTTCGTTATTATGAGGAATAGCCGAGCTCTTCTGTCTATAGGACCCTGATGTGTCGGGTGCATTGTTCGGTTCCTAAGTTTAAGTTAGCTAAACAATGTCCTCACAACTAACATCATTGATGAAGACTTTTCGTTATTATGAGGAATAGCCGCGCTCTTCTTTCTATAGGACCCTGGTGTGTCGGGTGCATTGTTCGGTTCCTTCCACCCCAAAATATATTTTCACCGTCCCTGAGCGAGAGTCCCTCTGAGCTCTCTCGCTCGAAGTATATCCACCAAGACTAATGCTGAACTACCCTGTGACTTTCACATCAATATCTGGGATCATACGCGGGATTCCACATATACAGTCCAGTAAAGTACGAAATTGAGTAACGTTATACTCTTTCTGATAACAATCTTCCAGACCGATACTATAAACGGTAACAAGACACATTTTTCATAACGTGAGAATTCTAAGTAATGAAGAAAGGAAAATTATACATACCTTTATTGTCGTCTAGTTGTGTGAAAAATATGATAGAATGTGTGCGTGAAAATGCAGACAATATTAACTTGTCTGTTGCATGTGTGTAATGTATATTTGTACATTGTTTTATGTATATTCTATTGATGTTTTATGTATGTCTTATTGACGTTTTCATGTATATCTTATTGACGTTTTTATGTATGTCTTACTGATGTTTCTATGTATGTCTTATTGACGTTTTTATGTATGTCTTACTGATGTTTCTATGTATGTCTTACTGATGTTTCTACATGTATGTATGTGTTGCTGATGTTTTTATGTATGTACTGCTGAAGTTTTATGTATGTCTTATTGAAGTTTTTATGTATGTCTTACTGATGTTTCTACGTATGACTTACTGATGTTTCTACATATATATATGTCTTGCTGATGTTTTTATGTATATTCTATTGATGTGTTTATGTATGTCTTATTGACGTTTTTATGTATGTCTTACTGATGTTTCTACATGTGTATATGTCTTGCTGATGTGTTTATGTATGTACTACTTAAGTTTTTATGTATGTCTTATTGAAGTTTTTATGTATGTCTTATTGAAGCTTTTCTGTACGTCTCATTGAAGTTTTTATGTATGTCTTTTTGATGTTTTCATGTACGTATTATACTGATGCTTTTATGTCTTATTGATGTTTTATATGTCTTACCGATGTTTTATGTATGTCTCATTGATGTTTTATGTATGTCTTATTGCAGTTTTATGTATGTCTTATTAATGTTTTTATGTATATCTTATTGATCTTTTTATGTATGTCTTACTGATGATTTTATGTGTGTTCTATTGATGTTTCATTGATGTTTTTATGAATGTCTTACTGACGCTTTTATGTATGTCTTACTGACGTTTCTTATGTATGTTTTACTGATATTTTTATGTATGTCTTACTGATGTTTTTATGTATGTCTTATTGACGATTTTATATATGTCTTATTGATATTTAACAGCAGCATTTGTTTTATTACTTGTATATATGTTATGTGGGAGAAGATCAACATGGGCTGCGTCCCGCTTTTCAACCCAGACTGTACGTCTAAGTCAGTAAATAAAAAAAAAAAAGATACTTAATTGTCAACAAACTTCACAATGGCTGCATATTCAGCTCTTGGAAACAACTGTAGAATTAAAGACTAAATGATATTTAATATGTCTGTCTTTAATCCTTTGTTTTTCACAGATTCCATCATGATGAAGGTTATAACATCACCAAACATCGCCATTGAAGATTTGCGGAATTTGTTGGGGGTACGTGGGCTATTCCTCGGGGAGACTGTTGCCCCCGCTGGTGATCTAAGATATTTAGTGGGAGTACGTGATCTCTTCTTGGAAGAGACCGTTGCTCCCGCTGGAGGTCTTAGATATTTAGTGGGGGTATCAGAGCTCTTCCTGGAAGAGACCGTTGCCCCCGCTGGAGATCTCAGATATTTAGTGGGGGTATCAGAGCTCTTCTTGGAAGAGACCGTTGCTCCCGCTGGAGATCTAAGATATTTAGTGGGAGTACGTGAGCTCTTCTTGGAAGAGACCGTTGCTCCCTCTGAAGATCTTAGATATTTAGTGGGGGTATCGGAGCTCTTCATAGAAGAGACTGTTGCTCCTGCTAGAGATCTTCGATATCTGGTGGGGGTATCCATGCTCTTCTTGGAAGTGGCGGTTACTCCCCAGGGGAATCTCATGTACTTGGAAGACCTGTCCCAGTTGTTCAGAGAGGAGACCGTTTCCGATGAGGTGAAGGCACAGTACATTACACCAAAGGGTTACAGCATCAAGGAGGGTAAGCGTGCATATATATATTACCGGTACTTTGAAAAATATGTCTGTCTATCGTTGTACTTTGATTTGATTGATTTATTGACTTTGGCTGTAATTCACACGCTTGTATTGAATCTCTCCATTCGAGCTAGATTGTTGAACAGAATGCTTATTCAGGAGGACAATAAAATAAAATTTGGTTAGTAGCCGAAACAGAATAAGTAGAATATATGTTGGATATAAGCACTGTAGATATATGCTGCATGAAATCGCAACTGATATATTTTTTGTATGTTTTGTAGGTCGTTACAACAAAGGCACATTTATCGGCCCTGCCGTGCCAACGGCCAAGAGAGGCAACCCGAATCCTCTCAAGGTCATTACGGGGACCTTCGCTCAGAGTACCATTCCGCGACGCCTTCACAAATCGCGTTTTCCTAATACGCAGTGTTGCAGTATCGCGTTCGCTTCTGTTCTCCGCGCCCAGCTTGTCGATCCCGCGCACTGGACTCGCGATACGGTCAACGGCGTTGTGATCGAGGGAGACGAACTCCACACCTGGCGGATTCTGGATCTTCAGAGGAGTCGCGCCAGCACCACGGCCTTGACTGTAGATGAGCTGGCAGAAACGGTGGACCTGAAAGGAGCTAGGTATCAGGTAAGGAAAGGGCCTCTCTTTTACGGCAGTTTGGAGATGGACGCGGTACTTGCGCGAGAGTTCGGAACCAAGACGTTCGAGGACGCGTTGCGTTTTTCGATGGAGAGGCCCTTCAACGCGGCTATGGTGACCATGCGTGGATACACCACCGCTTTGATTCGCGCGTTTAGCGGAGTGTACCTTTTTGACAGTCACCAGAGGAACAGCCGTGTCATACCGGATGCCAAGGGGACCGCGATTTTGGCCAAGTTCCGCGATGTCGACCATTTTGTTTTGCACACCAACGCCAAAGAGAAGCCAGCTACAGAATTCAATGTGGTCGGTATTGATTTAACAGCTATTTGATTCCATTCATAACAAATACTTACCAAATTTCAAGCATGGTACTAAAACTTTGTAGTGTTTTCATATTCGGTACCATATAAACATAAACAGGGGTATAGCAGAGTATAATGTTCCACCACAGGCGTCTGTGTAACGTCTCTCTACACCTCATGTACAGTCCCATTTCCTTGTTTTAGTCGATAGATACCTTTCAGCCGTGAAGTTCGATGACCAGACAAACATCGTCGGTTACCCTTTGGGGGTTCTTTCCACTCTCAGAATGATTCAGGGACATCCACAACTTAATTGTCAGGGGTTTTAGCCTGAAATTCAGGACATTTCTATGAATTCTGAGAGTGTAGTTTTGGCTCTGACAAGTTTGTTTTCTAAAAGCGTGAACTTGACATTTTGCGTAATAATTTTTCATGACTTATATATACTGTATAGTCGATCTGTATATTCCTGATACGGCATTTGATGGCACCAAATATTCAATTAAACTGTCTGAAATAATGCAGAAATTGTTTATCTTTAATCGCTGTGGTACTATTAACACTTTATTTCGTTATTCCTGGCTTCCAGCCGTTGTGCTGGACATATCATTCACACCAAAGTTACCAACAGCTTTATGCGGTTCAACATTTGATCTATACAGTTTTCCTTTGAGGGGTTTTGTTACCTTTCATTCACCCGATACATCAATTGAGAATGAATAATTAGCTCAATGTTTCTCTCAAAACAGTAGACAAGTGCGAAAATTCCGGCTGTATAGCTGACTGAAAAAATAAAATTTACACTTGATTTTCGGCCTACCTTACACTTCAGATTTGGGGTATTTTCCTATCTTCAACATGCGATTTTGTCACATCTATATTGCCAGAAATCGGTACGAAGGGCACCTTTTTTTGTGTCTGATTTCAATCAGTGATAAATGCGGTATAAATATAAGCAAGGTAACTTCTTGAGTGCACATTGTTGACGGAACTCTTAGATTATTTCTTAGATTCTCTCATTCATACGAAAATGATTTATTTAAAAAAAAAATTGGTCAAAATATGTGACTTTTTCCAAGTGATTTAGGAGGCTTTACCACCACTTTTTTACCCATCGGTCAAAATTTGGCCGAAAGGTATTGTCGTCGTCATGTACGTCCGTCCGTCTGTCCGCCACAGATTTACTTTTACCGAGATATCTTTAGAAAATCTTACCCTAGGCACACCAAACTTGCAGTGCACATCCATATGCTCGTGACCCATGCAGAACCCTATTGAATCTAGAACCCGATTAGGTGGAAACTTTGGCGACCATCTTTAATTGATGTGAAACCATTAATCTTGTGTTCAGTGTGAAACTTGGTATAGATCATCGCTACAGCAAGAAACTTTTAAGGAACGACCGAACCAATTCCCCTGATTGGGTTGAAACATTGGCTCCTATCTTTAATTTATGCAAAATCTTTGACGATATATCTCTGGCACCATTTAAGTGTTCTATACGAAACTTGGTATACAACATCGATGTATCAAGAGACATGCAATGAATAACCACATCAGTTCCTCTGAGTGGCGGAAAGGATGGACGGCCATCTTTAATTTATGCAAAATCATTAATGATCTCTATCTCTGATACCGTTCAAGTTATTGATGTAAAATTTGGTATACATCTGCGATGCACCACGAGACTTACGATGAATGACAGAACTGGTTTCTCTGATTGAGCCGAAATCTTGGTGACCATTTTTAATTTAGGGAAAATCATTAATGATCAATATCTTCGATAACGTTCAAGTGTTCGATATGAAACTTTGTACACATCATGGATGCATCAAGAGACAACGAATGAGCGAACCGATTTCTCTGATTAGGCGGAAACATACTTTGTGACCATTTTAAATTTATTCAAAGTAATATATCCTTTGATACTGTTCAAGTGTTCAGTATGATTGGTATACATCATCGATATACATCAAGAGAAAAGTAATCACTGCCGGTTTCTCTGATCGGACGAAAACCTTGGGGCCATTTTTAATTGCAAATTTTTTAATAATCTGTATATTTGTCACTTGACTGCTAGTAGTACGGCTCAAATTGAATACATTATGAATGGCTGGTAAAAAATAAATTAGAAGATGAAATCTCCTTCTCAAGTTTAACTGTTGTTTCCATCGAGAAATTGATTAACAAAGCGACACAAATATATATATATATCCACGTAATTTCTCAACAGCTGACTCAGCTGACGAAATTACTCCCCATTTGAGAGACCAAATAAACTCGTCCACTGATATTGGCACGATGCCAACCGTGACGGGAGTATCAGTGGACGAGTTTTTTTTTCAAAAAAGGGGAGAAAGGTTGTCAAAGTTGTATAAAATATCAAATATGTTTTCAACCTTTCATTGTAATCTTTAATGATAATCAATTTGAGTAGTGCAATAGAATGGAAATAATCTATAGTGTGGGGAAGTTTATAAAATTTTAGGGCGCGGGCTTAGCCCTTGCCCTAAAATATAAACTTTCCCTCACTAACCGTGCGTAAAATAACGATTTAGCACGCCTATGAAAACATTGTTTCTTAAATATCATTAAGCATCTACAGTAGGCCTACTACTAATCATTATTACCCTATTTCAGTACTTGCGAACAGGAAAAATCTCAATCTCTGGCAGCAGGGTGCGTACAGCACTGTCCAGTGTCTCCAGCGAAAGACCTCGTGTCTACCCGCGCAAGCGTACTTACCACCACGTCAATACACCGCCTCAGTTAGACCAATGGGAAGAAACTTGTTGCACACGACAGAAAAAGGGGGAGATAATTTTACATGTTTAACCCCAGTTATCTCCCTTCCACCATGAAATAACTTGCTGTACATACAATTTCATTTACACAAAATTACTGGCAGGATACAAGCCAGTACTTCAAGTTTAATAATGTAAATTAACGGTGATTACGTTAATTTCATTTATTACCCTATTTCAGTACTGAATACAATAAACAACAATAAGGCGATGAATGTGCTGGAATAAAATATGGCCATGGTTTTATTAAACGACAAGACAAAGATATCATGAAGGCAATTCCACACTCAGACTGTCGATACAACCACAACATTGCATATATGACTAGCCTAAGTAAACACACCCCCTTTTATGGCAACATAACTTGAGGCTGTAAAATCACACACCCCCACTCATGGTAACATAAGCGAGGCTGTAAACACAAGGCCACAAAGCATATGTATACATGGGCCACACCTCCACCAATTCCTCATGGTGACATAAGTTATCAGTAGAAGTGTGTCCACCCCAAAAATACTTTGACTGGTCACAAACAAAGCCCACACATGACTTACATGTACATGCCTTAAAATTGCCATATTTTGCCGCATGAAATCTTTATGCCACACGAGCCTCTCTATAGATGCTCGCCCCAAACTTGTCGCCACAAGAAAACCATGAGCCATATCAGTACATTCCTGTAAGGTTAAACGTTAAATTTTCTAGTTGGAATACTAATAGTCCACTGGAGGGAACACGCGCACATCTCTCAAATAAAGCTCCTCTAGAGCACCTTCGAGATCGTTGAGGAAGAAGTCAGTCCCTATAGGCGACAGATGGACGCCATCTTGTCGAAACAGAGTTCGCGACTCCAAGAGAATATCAGGGTGGCGAATAACAAAGCCACCAGCACTCAACAACTTATTAGAAACAGCGCGATTGACACGTTTCCGGGCTTTCTCGATCTTCTTAGGGTCGCGAGCCTTTGCCCATACATGCCTTGGAAGCATATGCGAATACCCTACTTTAGCGTTGGGAAATAATGCAATAAGATGTGACAAATCCTTGCTCATATTATGATGAAGACAGCAAGAGTTATCAAGTGAGAGATCATTAGCCCCGGCGTGAATTATTATTATATCTGGGCTAGGCAACACAGATAACTTCTTACTGATGGCCGTCAGAACGCCTGGAGACCACCGCATGCCGCGAACTCCCATCCAGTGTATTTCTATTCCATGCTGTCGGAAAAGGCCAAGGTTAAATCCACTAGATTTAACACCCGCTCTGCGTTGCGCCCAGTAAATTATGCTGGACCCGACCATCCATACCGACGTATGCTGGCTTCTACTCCCTCTATAATCTATAACTCAAAAGAACATGTGTTAGAAAAATTGTGCACATAAAGAAAGTGTTAAATTTATAAGCTTATGAAAACTGCAAGCTAATCATACGATGGGATGCGTATGTACCTCCTATATGCCTCAGACTTCCATCTACCGAGCAGTTTGATATCTTCAGCTGGGACACCCATTGCATGACACATGCTTGCGTGTCCAATGCGGAAGCAGTGAGTTGTATATTGCTTGACTGGAATATTCAAAAATACCAGGGCTTTCCTTAACACAGCGGCAAATTGGTATCTACTCAAAGGTGAGCCATCAAAATGAGCAAAGAGCTGATGGCCCATCACACCACATCGCGCTTGCATGAATGATTCCATTATCTCAATGAGACGCAAGTCTTTACTGTCAGATATCAATAGCATTGTCCCTTTTCCTAACTGGTCTGTTTTTGAGAAGCGAATAAAAAGCTTGATCATGCCCTGAAGTTTATCGATTAAAATATCAGAGACTCCGATGGCTTTCAGATTGTGGATTTCTTTTGAATCGGATACTATTTCACTCACACGTAAAAAACCACAGAATGCTAAAACGTAAGCAGCTCTGAAAAGTGCACATTCATATTGTGAACTGCAAACGTATGCCAGTACTCCTGATATCTTAGTGAGTAAAGGCACAGTAATGGGAAGTCGCCGATCCACCTTTGGGTTTGAGCGCTTCATGCCTTCGGACATCTTTTTGATGATAAAATTTTGTGTTGGGTCGCTGATATTCATTAACTTATGCTTATGGGATATCCCAGCTAAATACGTTTGAACAGTAGCTGGGCTGTAATCCTTATATGAAAGATCGGCAATGTACTGGATAATTTGTGAAACTGGGACAGGCCAAATAATGGGTAAATTATATTGCTCTCTAAACCGCTGAAGGGAGGTAACTCCCACGTCATAAGCTGCCCACGTCCGGGGTGACATAGAATGCTGTAACAAACGGCTCGCTTCTACTTCTAAATGCTCCACATCCACTGAGGTACAGGTGTCGGAACTTTGTCTGCCTGAGGAACCAGCTGATGGAAGCGATGCCACTGCAAGCGCGAAATGGAATCAGATATTTCATTATTAATTCCAGCAATGTGACGTGCCCGAAAGAGAATGTTGTTTCTTAAACAGGACAACACTAAAATACGCACCAGCTTCATGACCCTTGTAGACTTGGTTGTCTGTTTGTTTACAATTTCAACCACTGCCTTATTGTCACAGCGGAAGAGAATTTTCTTGTTTCTCAACCTATACCCCCAGATTTCGATAGCAACCACAATGGGAAATAGCTCGAGAAATGTGATATCTTTGGTGATACCTGTATCATGCCAATTTGTTGGCCAACGGCCATATGCCCAATGACCCTGAAAATAAGCCCCCATCCCATGGCTACCTGCTGCATCGGTAAATAATTGGAGATTATCATTGGAAGACCAATATTGGTCCAAAAACACACTCACCCCATTACACTGATCAACAAACTGTTGCCACACCAATAAATCTTCTTTCATTCCGGAATTGAGCCTTATATGATGATGTGGCTTTACTACCCCTATACTAGCATCTATAAGACGCCTACAGAATGCTCTACCCGGGATAATGGCTCTACAGGCGAAATTCAGCATTCCAATGAGGGATTGTAGGTCATGTAGAGTAATTTTTTGGCGACTACTAATTGCCTTGAGACGATCTCTAAGCTCGGTTATCTTCTCCATAGGTATCCGAACCACCATTGCCCTCGAATCAAATTCTAAATCCAAGTAAGGCAAACAAGTACAGGGACCCACGTTCTTATCGTCGGCTAAAGGTACCCCAATATCATCACAAATTTCCCCAAATGTACGAACTAGATAGTTACATACGGGAGATCCTGCGGCACTAGCGAAAAAGAAATCGTCAAGATAATGCTTCATTGTGTCACAGCCTGTCTTTTTCCTTACGCACCATTCAAGAAATGTGCTAAATCGCTCAAAAGTAGCACAGGAAATGGAACATCCCATAGGAAGGACGGTGTCGATGAAGAAAGAATTCTGGAATTTAAATCCCAACAGGTCAAAATCACGAGGGTGAACGGGCAATAAGCGGAAGGCAGACTTAATATCCGCTTTGGCCATTAGGGCCCCCTTTCCTAGTCTCTGTATAATTGCCACGGCGTCATCAACCTTGGAGTAAGAGACAGAACACAGAGAAGAGGGGATGTGATCATTAACTGATGTTCCAGTATTCTTTGGGTATGACAGATGGTGAATCAATCTATACTCGCCAGGTGCTTTTTTCGGAACTAGCCCGATAGGGGACACTCTAAGTGTTGGTATAGGCCTATGAGCAAATGGCCCAATTATCCTACCCATTTTTACTTCCTTTCTAATTTTTCCGGCTGCTATGTCCTCTGCTGAATTGACAGACTTTAAGTTCTTAGCATCAGATGGAATGCGGGGACCAGTATAATGCAATGAGAAACCTTCCTTAAAACCCAATTCTAGTATTCTCTTATCGTCTAATTTGGGGTAGTCTTCTAACCAACAACATAAACGATCAAGCTTTATGGGAGTAGTAGCTAATTTACAAGGGTCAAATACACAATAGGAAAAGTTGCATGGCCGCTGAAGCTGTACACCTGTTTTACTGCCTGTCATTTGAGGGTTGCTTTCCTGTGTTTGAGGAACGAAAATTATTCTTCTTGAAGCAGGTCTTCACTGAATGTGTGCCACCACAATGGCTGCAGTTGTGGTTGAATTTACATGGTCTTCTGGAGCAACCATCCCCATTAAACTTAAAGCAGACCTGAGATTTCTTGTCGAGGTTTTTGAAAGCCAGGGACCCTCCAGAATTAGGTTTGGGAAGCATACTAGTCAGCCATAACTCTCCGTCTATCGCCGCCCAAGAAATGTTAGGGTTTCTAGCCAGTCTTAGCCGAAACTGCTGATCATGCATACGCAATCCACCCCGACCCAGGCCCACGTGAAGCGAGCATCCGGACAACACTCATATATTTGAGGAGCTGTCTAGCTTTACTGGGATGTTTTTGCAGATATATACTGGCGAAAATTAAGAAAGCTGACGTCCAAGTTTCAATATTATCAATTTTCTTGACTTGAGTCTTTGGCTTAAGTAAAACTTGCTCACCCTCCTTACCTGTCAGGGCAAGCGAACAAATTTGCTCTCTCAACTCCTCAGCTGTTTTCAAAAGTAGTGGCAATTCAATATAATCCCCCGCCCAGATGTTGTATTTAATTTATAAAGGGACATGAGCCTCTAAGTCATCACCTACACTAATCAGTGGGGTGGGTTGAGTTGCTATGGTTGGGGCTAATCCCCATGGTCCCATTTCCGCTGGCGCGACATCATATCGGCCACTGGTATAACTACAGGCAGGGGGGAAATTATGTTGATTTTGTAAATCTCCTGCACCGCTACTAGGGGCTATTTCTGTAGTTTGCACACGTGTAATGCTCGGTCCCGGGCCACAGGGGTCAAACTGAGTACGGTCATTCTGATTGGTCGAAACTGGGGGCATGGCCTGGTGCATTACATGTGCTCCACTTATGATTGTGCTGGGGACTGTTGGACTAAAGGCAGCATGGCGCCCAAACTGATCTCCATTCCCACATTGTGAATAAATCATATTTCGCGGAAGAAACATGGTATCATGTTGCGGTTGAAAACTAACCGACTGTCCCATAGGGACATTGCTTGCATTTGGCATACACAAATTTATCATACTACCTGCAGGCCTACTTGGTGCAGACATCGCCAGACCTGTGCTAGTAGGCGACTGCACGCTCCCCTGGACTGGCAAACTTGTTTCCTGTTGATTGTTGACGTTGCTAGAGGTTTCCCCAACACCACCGTCCCCCAACTCGTGTGAAGATGGCAACCTATCGGTTCTCCTTGATCGCTTGGCGACTGGAGGGTCCAGTACATGGTCATCGAGACGAGCGGGGGTCGTCGTTAACAGAATACACGCCTCCTAGCTGCCAGGGTCCGCTTAGATAATCTAGGCTTAGCTCTGGGCATATTTCAATACTTTACAGTACTTTCAATTCAATTAAAAATACTTGCGAACAGGAAAAATCTCAATCTCTGGCAGCAGGGTGCGTACAGCACTGTCCAGTGTCTCCAGCGAAAGACCTCGTGTCTACCCGCGCAAGCGTACTTACCACCACGTCAATACACCGCCTCAGTTAGACCAATGGGAAGAAACTTGTTGCACACGACAGAAAAAGGGGGGAGATAATTTTACATGTTTAACCCCAGTTATCTCCCTTCCACCATGAAATAACTTGCTGTACATACAATTTCATTTACACAAAATTACTGGCAGGATACAAGCCAGTACTTCAAGTTTAATAATGTAAATTAACGGTGATTACGTTAATTTCATTTATTGTACCGGTATTATCACTGACATGTTTTATCTTTTTCAACCACTCCTCAACTTTTCTCCAGGGCCAGTCACAGTGGAGAGTAGCCTGCTCCCAACACGAGCCCGCATTAAAATACTATCAGCGGTGTACCATCGCGATCCATCTGATAAAGCCGATGATAGTATCAAAATGTTCGACGCCTCCCATAACCCCAAAGCATGCATGATGACGGGAGTGAAAAGCGTGCGAAAGCCCAACCGATGCATTGTGGGATTCGTTGCATTGTGGGATTCGTTGCATTGTGGGATTAAATTGTTGCCTTTCTACAGGATGAACAACTTGGGCCCAGGAATAACAGCGGTCATCCATCAGAGTCAATGTATGCTTGAATCTGAGGGGTACTGATTTCATCATCATTTTATCCCAACATCTTGTTTGAATTTAATTAATGCAGCCATTATCCAGGATTCCTCCACCACCTTAATTTCCTTGACAGTACTTGAAATCCACTTTGACCATTTCAAAACCTTGATATTTTCGAAAAAGGTCATCGAAAGTCTTTAATTTTATGCCAGCAAAGATTAAAATAATAGATAGAAAATGTAGTGTAACTTATTTCGCAAGTGGCTTTTCCTAATATGATATGGGTGCCTGAAATTTAAATTTGAGTCTTTGAAAAGTACTTGAAAAAGTCAAAGTACTTACAAGTCAAAAGTGTATAGGAACCCTGTTCCCCCATATATGGCTGTTTTTTTTATATGTGATGCAAACTTATAATAAAACGTATGTTAAATTCCGAGCCAGTCTTTTGTGTTGAATTTATACAATATGACTATATATTTTGTCATGGTTTTTTTTAGGATTTCAGAGGTGCAGTTTCCGAAACAACTACTCTTCCCAGATCTCACAACGAAGAAAATCCAAGAATGGTGCATACATGTGACACGGCCAAGGGGGAAAAATTCTGTAATTCCTCTGAAGATGTGCCATGATTATTTCGCTTCAATATCTTTAACTAATAATTTCCGAAGTCTTCATGCGAATTGTGTGTGGGGGTGGCTGGGTTTGGGGGGGGTAGGGGGGCAACGGATATTCATTGTGCTGTCATAATCGCTTTCTCGGCCAGATTTGGCGGCCATCTTTTCGTACAATGCTGCCTATCTGTTCCCCATGTTCCGCTGGCAGAACATTTTTTTGTGTACCCAGCCTCAAATACCAGCTAAACTTGACTCGAAAGAATACTAAAATATAAGCTCTTGAAAAATGTGACGTTTTCCTGTTGAACAAAGTTAAAAACAAAGCCGAATTAGTCGCCAAATCTGGTCTTTATGTGTGGATTATGGCAATAATAATGGGAATATCATATAGGAATATTTTATTAGTGCGTTGGGCCCAATATTCGTTCTTACATCATATAGTGCTTTCAATTTTTCAAATATACAGCATGTTATCGGTTTGGAGTAATTCAGCTGGTTTGTCCATCAATGCAAATTAGAGCTAACTACTGAAATATTATACGTTTTCTTTTATTCAGCATACTAGGACCGATGTGAGCTTAGCCCTGTCCCAGGACATATATAAACTCACACTTGACAGAGAAATACTTCTCTAAAATGGAGGTAAGAAAGGTCGTTTTTTGCTTAATTAGTTTTGATTTAATAATCATAACACTCACAAATCTTATAGTGACTTATAGCTTATATATTGTAACATGTCGTAGCAGTGTTTTTCAATTAAAGCGTTCTGTCTAATTTTTAATAGAGAACAAAACAGGTCGTCTATTATTATGCAAATTTGATTTGCTTTCTCTTAATACCACCCGATACTTTATTGGACAAAAACGACAATTTTGTATCTCCGTGTTAGGGGATTAGTTCTCTCTGACCTCTTGACATTTTATTCTTATCGAGCAGGTTTAAAATAGGAATTATATTTATATCGTTTCAGCCACCAGTGCATTCCTGCTCCATCTTGGTCCAACAAAGAATTACAGCCATCCGACAATATTCAAACTTGAATAACCGCTTTATTTTAACGCATATATGTATAACTGCAATTTGCGTAAAACCACCATTTCCATGTAAACGCGATGTTATGTATATAATACATTTATAGTCTAATTCATTCCAATCTAATTAAAATTAAATCCTATCTGCTATCCTATCCTATCTGGATATTGTCGCTTTGTAGGATCTAACAGGCTTGCAGTAACTCGCGTGTTAACCCATCATCCGAACGCATGACCTAATGCCCTTAGAAAGCTAAGATGGTGTTAACCAATCCCGAGAACGCTTCATTGTGCTTTGAAGGGAACATTGATGACAAAGAATTTTTGGTTGGCTCAGCCGAATTAGTCGGCTCGCTGGCGGGGTGTCTTTTCATGTTGCCGCGGTTCCGACATTGTGGCGCCATAATACGGGGTTAATGTATGGACTGATGTTTGGTGTAAACATTGGGGTAAATAGACACAGTTAACCTATCTCCCCTCCTCAACTACAAATGGATGAGTCCAGATGCGACCATGATGTCATAATGCTATTAAATATCCATGGTATGGGCGACATGTACGATTGGGGGGCATTGATAGGATATTAATTTATTAAGATTGAATTCATTCACAACCAAATCCAATCTTGTGCTTTTTAGCCCACCATCATCAGATGGTGGGCTGTTCAAATCACTTTTCGTCCGTGGTCCGTCGTCCGTGGTCCGTCAGTCCGTCAGTCCGTCCGTAAACAATTCTTGTTATCGCGATTTCTCAGGAACTACTGCATGGATCTTTCTCAAATTTGGTACACAGGTTCCCCTTGGGGTCTAGTTGTGCAAGATACCTTTTCTGGTCCGATTCGAAAATCTAATATGGCCACCAGGCAGCCATCTTGGATTTCCCCATGAAACCTTGTTATCGCGATTTCTCAGGAACTACTGCATGGATCTTTCTCAAATTTGGTACACAGGTTCCCCTTGGGGTCTAGTTGTGCAAGATACCTTTTCTGGTCCGATTCGAAAATCCAATATGGCCACCAGGCAGCCATCTTGGATTTCCCCATGAAACCTTGTTATCGCGATTTCTCAGGAACTACTGCATGGATCTTTCTCAAATTTGGTACACAGGTTCCCCTTGGGGTCTAGTTGTGCAAGATACCTTTTTGGTCCGATTCGAAAATACAATATGGCCACCAGGCAGCCACCTTGGATTTCCCCATGAAACCTTGTTATCGCGATTTCTCAGGAACTACTGCATGGATCTTTCTCAAATTTGGTACACAGGTTCCCCTTGGGGTCTAGTTGTGCAAGATACCTTTTCTGGTCCGATTCGAAAATCCAATATGGCCACCAGGCAGCCATCTTGGATTTCCCCATGAAACCTTGTTATCGCGATTTCTCAGGAACTACCGCATGGATCTTTCTCAAATTTGGTACACAGGTTCCCCTTGGGGTGTAGTTGTGCAAAATACCCTTTTTGGTCCGATTCGAAAAATCCAATATGGCCACCGGGCAGCCATCTTGGATTTCCCCATGAAATATTGTTATCGCGATTTCTCAGGAACTATTGCATGGATCTTTCTCAAATTTGGTACACAGGTTCCCCTTGGGGTCTGGCTGTGCAAGATACCTTTTCTGGTCCGATTCGAAAATCCAATATGGCCACCAGGCAGCCATCTTGGATTTCCCCATGAAACCCTGTTATCGCGATTTCTCAGGAACTACTGCATGGATCTCTCTCAAATTTGGTACACAGGTTCCCCTTGGGGTCTAGTTGTGCACGATACCTTTACTGGTCCGATTCGAAAATCCAATATGGCCACCAGGCAGCCATCTTGGATGTCCCCATGAAACCCTGTTATCGCGATTTCTCAGGAACTACTGCATGGATCTCTCTCAAATTTGGTACACAGGTTCCCCTTGGGGTCTAGTTGTGCAAGATACCTTTTCTGGTCCGATTCGAAAATCCAATATGGCCACCAGGCAGCCATCTTGGATTTCGCCATGAAACTTTGTTATCGTCATTTCTCAGGAAGTACTGCATGGATCTTTCTCAAATTTGATACACAGGTTCCCCTTAGGGACCAGTTGTGCAAGATACCTTTTTCGGTCCGAATCGAAAATCCAATATGGCCACAAGGCAGCCATCTTGGATTTCTCCATGAAACCTTGTTATCGCGATGTCTCAGGGACTACTGCATAGATCTTTCTCAAATTTGGTACACAGTTTCCCCTTGGGGTCTAGTTGTGCAAGATACCTTTTTTGGTCCGATTCGAAAATCCAATATGGCCACCAGGCAGCCATATTGGATTTCCCCATGAAAATTTATCGTCATTTCTCAGGAAGTACTGCATGGATCTTTCTCAAATTTGTTACACAGGTTCCACTTGGTGTCTAGTTGTGCAAGATACCTTTTTCGGTCCGAATCGAAAATCCAATATGGCCACAAGGCGGCCATCTTGAATTTCCCCTTGAAACATTGTTATCGTGAATGCTCAGAAAATATTTCATGGATCTTTCTGAAATTTGATACACAGGTCCCACATGGGGCCTAGTAGTGCAAGATACCTTTTTTAGTCCGATTCGAAAATCCAAGTTACGCTTCAAATTAATACGGTATTCTCGAGTTGTGACGTTGCATCACAAGAGTCGGTGGATCAAACGGTGGGGCATATTCTATATATTGACCATAGAGAATATCCATACCTCCACCTTCCATATCAAGGAGTTCAAATAATTCGGAATTAAAATGTATTTCTTCAAATTTTAAATCGGTTTTCTTTAGTCCATGCAGTAGCAAGTGAACTGCTCCACCCTTTCGTCTGCCGGCGGGTCGGCTACATGAAGGGACGTCACTCTTGTGACTCAACTTCACAACTCAACAACTGTAGACTACTGCATGTTTTGATCCAAGGGAGATAATCAGGATTCAGGCACTTTTGAAGTTTCAACATTACTGCGCAGACCGGATCCCTTGTACCATCTTACTATTTTCGAGCATGGTATCTTAAAAGAGATATCTCAAACTAGCCCAGTAAACAGAACAGAATTAGCATTCGTTCCTAATTATGAAATCTTAAGTATGTTTCATAGCTCATGCCAAAGTGTCAAAGAGATTGGTCCTCGCTTCCAGTACCCAATGATGACACGTGCAAAAAAAAAAAAATTAAAAAAAAAATACTACAAAACAAAGGCGAAGGATCCTCCGTACATGTACTTTCACTTTCAGACTAACTTTGCTCATTTCTCTTGTATTATAACAACCGACATAAGTACAGTTTCTAGAAATCTTGAAACTCCTGAAACTTAGATTATATCTTGGTGGTTTTCAGTGTCCCTTTTCCGATCTTTTTCGCTCAGATTCGAAATTCTGTAAACAAAATTACAAATCAATCGTTTTTTCTTAGTAACAATGGACAAAAAGATCCTCTAGTCAGTAGCTTACAATTATCGGACAATGGTGGGCGCCAAGATCCTTCAGGATCTCTCGTTTTATACGTCAGTAGTATATAAAGCGCATCTGGGCGCGTATTGACGTTTGACCTGTTTTGTCACGTGGTGCTGGCGTGGAGGTCAAGGTCACTATAGTTTGGGCACTTCCGGTCACGTGACCGGAAATCACTTTTGGTGCATGTATTCCTCCGCGGAGATGCGGTCGAAAAAGTCACTGTGCGCATGCGTAGTGGGTAAATAGCGCTGGGTGGACGTTTTGTGGGCGAGAGGGGCCCCTAGCGGTTCGATTGGGTCGAATGAGGTATCATTGTAAAGCATACGTGGAGTAGCATCCGACGGGATGGGTATGATGTGGAACTGTTGTCATTCTGCGTATGAGCAGTAGACAAAGTGTATGGAAATAGACGTTTTGGGGTCGAACTGGGCCACTGCTGGTCAGATTGGGTCGAGTGAGGTATCAATGTGAAGCATACGTGAGGGAGCATCCACCGGGATGGGTGAAACGTGGAACTGACGTCATTCTGCCCATGCGCAGTAGACAAAGTGTATGGAAATAGACGTTTTGGGGCCGATATGGGCCACTATTGGTCCAATTTGGCCGAGGGAGGTGTCCATGTGAAGAACTCGTGAAGGAGCATCCGATGTGATGGGTATGGCGTGAAACTGATGTCATTTTGCGCATGCGCAGTAGACAAAGGGTATGGAAATAGACGTGTTGAGGTCGAGGTGGACCCCTGGTGGTCCGATTGGGTCGTATGAGGTGTCATCGTGAAGCATGTTTGAGCGTCCATCCGACTGGATGGGTGTGGGTAGAAATATCGCCATTTTGCGCATGCGCAGACAGGGAATTGTGAAAAAAGGGTATGGAAATAGACGTTTTGGGGCCGAGATGGGCCAATATTGGTCCGACTGGGTCGAGTTAGGTATCAGGTTGAAGTACTCGTGAGAGAGCATCAGACGGGATGAGTGTGTAGTCGTTTTCATCATTCCTCGCATGCGCAGTCTGGTCGTAGTATAGAAAGCAGCAATTTTGGAGTGTGTGAAGGGAGGTGTTTGGGGTAGAGAGGGACCATTCTTGGTCCGAATGCGTCTTGTGGGATCTCATCTTGAAGCTCTCGAGATGTAGACCACGACTTGGGGGATATCCACGTCAGCTGTGACGTCATTGGTTACGTCATCAGGACGAGTAGTAGCCAAAGTGGGCATTTTAGAGGTGTGAAGGAAGGCGTTACTGTAGAGAGGGACCATCCCTGGTCCAATTGGACCGTATGAGGTGTCATAGTGAAGCTCTTGTGGTATAGACCACGACTTGGTGGATGTCCACGTCATCTGTGTCATCATTGGTGACGTCATCAGATGGAGTAGTAGAGAAAGCGGGTGTTTTGGGGGTGTGAAGGAAGGTATTTGGGGTAGAAATGGACCATCCGTGGTCCAAATGGACCGTGTGGGGTGTCATCTTGTAGCTCTCTGCATATAGACGACGAATAGTGTTTATTGTGCTACTCATGCACAGTTGGGTGGTAGTAAAGAAATATGTCATTTTGGGCGTGCGTGGGAGAGCGTTTGAGTGATTAAGGGATCACTATTGATCCGATTGGGTCGTGGGAGGTGTCATCGTAAATTACTCGTAGACTCCGACTGGACGGGTGTGTCGTGGAAGTAAGGCTATGGCCTGCATATGCAGATAGAGAATGGTGGGGAAAAAGGCATTGGAAGGGTCCTTATGGGGTTGAAATGTCCCAATATTGGACTGAATGGGTCGGGGGAGATATCAGTTTGAAGCATTCGTGGTTCCTATTGGAGGGGCTGAATCGTGGAAATGACTTCGTGGTCATTCTGCACATGCGCAGTCGGGGAGTAGTAGGAAAAAGGCAGTTTCGGAAGTGCGCAAGGGCAATATATCATATCGGGGTATATATTTCATCCAAGTATAGCGGATAGCGGTTGTCGTGAATAGCAAGTTCAGCAATGTTGATGCAGTTTATTATCCCCAATGTTACATCATAGCCAGGCTGGGGGAGCCGCCCTGTGTATGCTTAGCATGTTCACGGCAAAACAAATTGAAATATCTAACACCATGTTTTATTATTTAACGCACCGTCATGCAAATTAGGTACAAGTGTTTACTGAGCTCAAGTCAACGATCAGCATGTAGACATATAGAGTATATACGGCATGTTATGCTATTCATCAGTACACGAGTGACGCATTCAGCCGAGGGGGTGGTCGATCAGTTTAACCACGAAGAACGTAACATTGGTCACCCTCTCTACTGTCTACTCGGTGTTGGGGCGTTGACGTTGCGCCCATTCCAAGGGATCCACGGTGTCCAGTTCCTCCAGCATCGTCTCCAGTGACGCACGATTGGTGATGGTGAAAGGACGGTCGTACACTTGGTTGTTGCCACTGGAATAGAAATAGCGCAGTTCATCCGTCATCTTATGGCGTAAGATGTACCCGAAAGCGACATTTAATTTGAAGGCCGTAGGTTGGTCATTGAAGATGACTTCCACGTAGCTGCGTAAACGGGAGAGGTCGGTCAGTCGGAAATTGTACAAGTCCAATATATGGCGATGACGGTGGAAGCAGTGCCGGATCATGGGCAATGGCGCCGATAGATGTCATTCACTGGATGGGCGTCCGATAAGAGATGGATGTTGACATCCACTGGATCGTCCAGAAAATATTCGTTGTTGTCAGGCGTATGACTGGGAACAGTAACGCTAGGGCCCGGCTCGATATCTAGGCCCGTCTGAACTGCTGGTATAGGCGAGATCTCCGTGATCGCATCACCAGTGGCATTCATCTCCCCGAGCTCATCTTCACTGGGTCTGACCCTCCTGGGCGCCTCTTCGGTGGAAAGTTGTCGCTCATGCCGTGGCGACGAGGCATGAATCAAACGTTGATGCTGTCTTAACTAACTGGGTCGTTTGAAGGGTCGACCGCATTCGTTATATTGTCCCGTCGCGCCCTCGTGAAGTGGTCTCTCATGGCGCAGTAATGCATCCTCTCGATTAAATGACCGTTAGCAGGTTATACAAGTATACCGTGCGCCGTTGTGGATGGAGGACTCGTGGCGTCGCAAATCTTCCGGACGAGTAAATGGCTTCAGGCAGGTTGTACAAGGGAACATGTCGGCTTCGGCTCAGCGAATGATGAAAACTCCTTTATACCGCCACTTTTATAAGCCCGCACCCCACCAAAACTCTCCTACGTTGTTCTCTCCATCCATCGGCGCATCGCCGTCCTGTACAGCCTATGCTCGAGTGCACACTTGAGACATGTGTACCCCTAAGCATTAGCCATAGGGGTGGACATATGACCCTTGGATGAACCTTGCCGTGTATCCAGAGAAGACTAGGTGACGTCATCTGTGCCCCCATGAGTAGTAGAGAAAGCACGGTCGCTCGGACGCGCACTTGAGACAGGTGCATGCGGGGACGTCATCAGGGTACAGCCGGTACCACCAGATGGACGCACAGACGTGTGATGACATTGACATTGACGGAACAATGTAACGAATGCGGTCGACTCTTCAAACGACCCAGTCAATTAAGGCAGCATCAACGTTTGATTCATGCCCCGTCACCACGGCATGAGCGACAACTTCTCACCGAAAAGGCGCCCAGGAGGGTCAGACCCAGTGAAGATGAGCCCGGGGAGACGAATGCCACTGGTGATGCGATCCCAAGGAGATCCCGCCTATACCTACAGTTCAGAAGGGCTCAGATATCCAGCCGGCCCCTAACGTTATTGTTCCCAGTCATACGCCTGACAACAACGAACATTTTCCGGCAGATCCAGTGGATGTCAACATCGATTATTTTCCGACTGGCCGACCTCGCCCGTCTACGCAGCTACGTGGAAGCCATCTTCAATGACCAAACTACGGCCTTCGAATTAAATGTCGCCTTCGTGTACATCTTACACCATAAGAGGACGGATCAACTGCGCTATTTCTATTCCAATGCCAACAACCAAGTGTATGACCATCCTTTCACCATCACCAATTGTGCGTTACTGGAGACGATGCTGGAGGAACTGGACACCGTGGCACCCTTGCACCAGCGCCCCAACGCCAAATGGATGGTGGAGAGGGTCACCAATGTTACGTTCTTCGTGGCTAAACTGATAGACTATCCCCTCGGCTGAATGCGTCACCCATGTACTGATGAATAGCATAACATGCCGTATATACTAAAGAAGTCTACATGCTGATCGTTGACTTGAACTCTGTAAACACATGTACCTAATGTCATTGCGCTTGGAATAAAATAACATGGTATTTGATACTGCAATTATGTGGATAAATACGAAGACAGCCGCAGCAACAAATGCCAAAAGCATTGGACAAGAATAGCCAACAATGCGTCTGATATCCGGACGAGTGTATATCTGAATTGCAACCATACCTGTGTTGTGATGAAGAGGATAATAAAATGTGTAATACGCAATATGCTTGTTGTTGTTGATTTCTCTTGATTATGTTCTCATTGAATGCGCGGAGCATATCGTCGCGATGAGAGAAACTTTTGAGAGAAAGTACACGAGTTCGACATGATGTCCGGTCAGACTCACACACAACACACACATACACCCTCCCACCTACAAACACACACCCACCCACACACTAACACGTGCGCTTGCGCGCGCATACACACACTTTATGTACCCTGTATAGGGTAGGCAACCTATCAAGTAGCCAGATCGAACATGGCCCCTTTCCCAACTACTCGTGCATGCGCACCTTTCGCACCGAAACTGCCTTTCTCTACTATCACCCGACTGCGCATGCGCTGAATGACGTGAGTTCCAACAACAGCAAACCCAGGCGGACTCTACCCTACGAGCGCTTCATCTACGACTGTGCATGAGGGTAATGACGTGCCTTCCAATACAAATCACACCACTCGGCCTCGCCCCCACGAGCGCTCCAACAGGACACCCCACACCACCCACACGACTCATTTGGACCAAGGATGATGGCCTTCCCTATGTGCTAATGTATAGGGGAATACATGACTCCAGCGCGCACCCGAGCGATGCGCTGATTGGTGGAGAGAACAAGGTAGGAGAGTTCTGTAGGGTGAGGGATTATAAAAGAGGCGGTATGTGGCAGTTTTCATCATTCGTTGATCCGCAGCCGACATGTTCCCCTGTACGATCTGTCTGAAGACATTTACTCTTCAAAATACTTTACGTCGCCACGAGACCTCCGCCCACAAAGGCGCACGGTATACTTGTATAACCTGCGCACGGTCATTTAATCGGGAAGATGATTTACTGCGCCACGAGCGCTTACTCCACGCGGGTGCGACGGAACAGTGTAACGATTGTGGTCAACTCTTCAAACGACCCCGTCAGTTAAGACAGTACCAACGTTTGATTCATGCCCCGTCTCCACGGCTTGGACGACAACTTCCCACTGAAGAGGAGCCCCGGAAGGTCAGTCCCATTGAAGACGAGCCCAGGGAGACGAATTCCACTGGTGATGTGGCTATAACCAGCCCGCTATACCCACAGTCCAGGAGGGCCCGGATATCCAGCCGGACCCCAGTGTTACGGTTCCGAGTCATACGCCTGACAACATCGAACATTTTCTAGACGAGCTCATAAATGTTCCTAGCGATTTCTTACAGGGCGCCCATCCAGTGAGTGACATCTATCGACACTATTGACCCATGATTCGGCTCTGTTTTCACCGCCATCGCCCTGTATTGGATTTCTACAATTTCCGACTGACGGACCTCGCCGTTCTACCCCACACGGTCCATTTGGACCACGGATGATTCATTTCTACTCCAAATACCTTCCTTCACACCCCCAAAACACCCGCTTTCTCTACTACTCCTGCTGATGACGTCACCATTGACCTCACAGATGACGTGGACATCCGCCAAGTCGTGGTCTACTCCTCGAGACCTTCACGATGACACCCCACAAGACGTATTCGAACCAAGAAAGGGCCCTCTCTACCCAAACACCTCCCTTCACACCCCCAAAATTGCTGCTTTCTATACTACGGTCAGACTGCGCATGCGCGGAATGATGGAATCGGACTACACACCCATCCCGTCGGATGCTCCCTCGCGAGTTCCTCAGCCTAATACGTAACTCAGTCGGACCAATATTGGCCCATCTCGGCCCCAAAACGTCTATTTCCATACCCTTTTCCAACAATTCCCTGTCTGCGCATGCGCAGAATAGCGACATTTCTACCCCACTCCCACCCAGTCGGATGGACCCTCACGAATGCTTCACGATGACACCTCATACGACCCAATCGGACCACTAGGCTCCACCTCGACCCCAAAACGTCTATTTCCATACACTTTGTCTACTGCTCATGTGCAGAATGATATCAGTTCCACGCCATACCCATCCCGTCGGATGCTCCTTCACGAGTACTACACATTGACACCTCCCGCTGTCCAATCGGACCAACAGTGGCCCATATCGGCCCAAAAACGTCTATTTCCATACAATTTGTCTACTGCGCATGCGCAGAATGACGTCAGTTCCACGTCTCAACCCAACCTGTAACCATTTCGGTCATCCATACGCGGTAAGACTGACCCTGGGATCGTGTGTATCCATGTTCAGCCTACTTTCGGCAACTGCAAGAGGGAATTTCCAGAAATCAATATCACGTGACTTCGTCAGCCAATCAGCTAAACTCTAATCAGCTAAACCCCAACGTAACTCGCCATTTTCGAATCATGTGATGTCCTACTTGTTCAAAATTACAGATCTACCACACCTCTTGGACGATACGAAAGTTATATATTTTGTAAGCCCAGGCAATATCGGTTTCCGAAGTGGTATGAAAACCTGTAATTTACCAGATTTCTCGAGTCTGCTTTCCGCCGGATGAAGGCCGAACAGAATCCGGTAAAGTACCGGATATCGCTCCGCGATAATGGAGACACACGATTCGCAAGCCATCTTATGGATGGCGAAGTGTACGCAAATGGTCTCAACCATCCCGGCGGATGCTCCCTCACGTATGCTTCAAATCGATACGTCAATCGACCAAATCGGAACAATAGTGGACCAGCTCGACCCCAAAAAGTCTATTTCCATACCCTTTGTCTACTGCGCATGCACAGAATCACATCAGTTCCAAGTCTCACCCAAACCGTCGGATGCTCCTTCACGGATGCTTCACATTGATACCTCACTCGACCAAATCGAATCAATAGTGGCCCAGCTCGACCCCAAAGCGTCTATTTCCATACACTTTGTCTAATGCGCATGCGCAGAATGACGTCAGTTCCACATCTCACCCATCTCGTCGGATGCTCCCTCACGTATGATTCACATCGATACGACACTTGACTCAATCGGATCAATAGTGGCCCATCTCGAACCAAAATCGTCTATTTCTATACACTTTGTCTATTGCGCATGCGCAGAATAACGTCAGTTCGACGTCTCACCCATTTCGTCGGATGCTCCCTAACGTATGCTTCACATTGATACCTCCAACGCCCCAATCGGACCAATAGTGGCCCATCTCGGTCCCAACACGTCTATTTCCAAACACTTTGTCTACTGCGCATGCGCAGAATGACGTCAGTTCCACGTCTCACTCTTCCCGTCGGATGCTCCTTCACGTATACTTCACATCGATACCTCACTCGATCCACTCGGACCAATTGTGGCCCAGTTTGTCCCCAAAACGTCTATTTCCATACCCTTTGTCTACTGCCCATGCGCAGAATGACGTCAGTTCCACACCACACTCATCACGTCGGATGCTTCCTCGCGTATGCTTCACATCGATACCTCACTCGGCCCAATCGGACCACCAGGCGCCCCTTTCGGCCCCAAAACGTCTATTTCCATACCCTTTGTCTACTGCCCATGCGTAGAATGACGTCACACCCATCCCGTTGTATGCTCCTCCACGCGTGCTTTACAATGATACCTCATTCGACCCAATCGGACCACTAGGGGCCCCTCTCGCCCCCAAAACGTCCACCTAGCGCCATTTACCCACTACGCATGCGCACAGTGAATTTTTCAAAAAAATTCAACCAATCGCTTCGGGACCCTGCCCATCGTGTTCTACGTGGCGAGACGTGAAACACAAGATCCCACAACCTATACCGCAATGAGCATGTGTGGGTTTCTGAGAAACGTACCTGAGATACAACACATATCACGAATCGTTAGATTCTTGGTATGTGCTTTAGAATAGGTTAACCGGAAGACTATACTGTGAAGTCATGTGGCTCTGTCAGTATGTCGGCACCTCTTCCCACTTCCCTTATATGTGTTGTAATTTTTACCTGTATATGGCGAAATTCTGCTGGTGGACGTTTCGTCCCCGAGGCCCGCCCCCTGTACAGACCTTTTGGTCTTTGATATATGTTGGCATTTGTGGGAAGTTGATGCTGGGTCGACATCGGGTCTTACAGACTAGTCTTTTGTGTTAAATGCCGTCATTTACATCTGACGACGATACAGCTCACCAATCTCCAATGTACGAGTTGTCACAGCGAAACAGCTCACCAATTACCAGTATACGAGTTGTCAGAGTATTTCCATCATAGCTCTCTAGATTTGTATCTAATACCGCTTATGCCGGTGCTAGGGGCCGTGTGGTCATATCATCCAAGTTGCCACATGAACAGGTACAATAAAAGCGTACCTGAGATACAACACATATCACGAATCGTTAGATTCTTGGTATGTGCTTTAGAATAGGTTAACCAGAAGACTATTCTGTGAAGTCATGTGACGCAGTCAGTATGTCGGCACCTCTTCCCACTTCACTTATATGTGTTGTAATTTTTTCCTGTATATGGCGAGATTCTGCTGGTGGACGTTTCGTCCCCGAGGCCCGCCCTCTGTACAGACCTTTTGGTCTTTGATATATGTTGGCATTTGTGGGAAGTTGATGCTGGGTCGACATCGGGCCTTACAGTCTAGTCTTTTGTGTTAAATGCCGTCATTTTCATCTGACGATGATACAGCTCACCAATCCCCAGTGAACGAGTTGTCACAGCGAAACAGCTTACCAATTACCAATATACGAGTTGTCAGAGCACTTGCCGGAATTACAAGCGTCTGGTCCGTCATTCATAATTCAGCTGTCGTCCATTAGAGAATATCCGCGTCCATAATCCAAAGACCTATTCCATATTCCATATAACAGTATTAGCACCGAATTCAAAAAGACAATCATAGTATACATAAACATAGGCACTTGATATATTTTTCTGTGGGTGGTCCTTTTATTACGAATTGTATTTCTGTGGGTGGTTGTAGATTATAGTAAACTACTTCTGTTGGTAGTGGGTGTCGATGTCAAAAATTTATTTCTATGGGTGGTGGGATCTTACCGAATCGGCGCATGACTTTCGATGCAACGAAATCTTCGTTTCGTTTTCTGTTGTGTTGAACGGTGTATTGGATTTTCTACCACCATCTATTGGTGAGAGGTGACAAGGCGGCAAGAGTTGTCTCCCATACCAGTCCGCGACCACTCGGCCGTTTTCCGAAGTTTGCCGATCCTTATACTTCCGCCAAATCCAACTGCGCAAAAATGGACGTTCATCTGTCCTTGCAAAATACAGTCACTTTTAGACCACTTTGCGCTTAATTAAATCATAAATTAAGACTGAAGAGCATTTCTTTTCCCAACATGTAGAGCAACCCAATTGTGAGCAGCTGAATGTAGGCAGAATATTTCTGGAATTGGCATCTATAGTGCGTTTTTAGTGATCAAATTATTGGAGACCTTACCGTCTGTAAAAATGTTACAAAATGTTAAACACTATCGGCGCATCATGGTGAACGGACCACGGCCAAGTGTTCAAGTAATGCAGGAAAACGAAGAACTCATTCACAATTCAGCCTGCTAATGGCTGTTAAGAGATTTGTTAAATTAGAACAAGCATTCAATTGGACAACAATATTCTGGGGTTGTCATTTATCTCTGGCATGGTGAGATTTTGTACCACATGTGTACCACTGCAACAATCCGTATTGAAGCTAGTCCATCCGGTCAGTCGTTCGGTGTGACTCTTTAGAGCTCCTTCATCATCCATGCCTGTACATGCATACAGTGGTTTGAAACATTATGGAGCACAGCTAATATTACCGAGAGATTTCTATGGGTGGTTGGTTGTACAAGAGTAATATTAACCTTTCTATGGGTGGTGGTCTTCGAAGATTAACAATTTCTATGGGTAGTGGCTCCTGGAGGCCTAACATTTCTATAGCTAGTGGGTATAATTCAAAAATGCCTTCCGGCCCCCCATGTATTTTTTTCTGGAACAGTCCTGTAGACGAACGTCACGTTTCACGTGACTAAAATGATCGACCACCCCATCGGCGCCCCCATCGTCTTACCGCCCTGGCTCAAACACTGAGAAGGCCTTGCTATTCATCTGCACCAGACCTGAGCCGACAGGTGTGAACCAATTGCCAACCATTATTGGCAAGACTACTTATGTAAACAGAACATAGAAGAACTTCACTTCCATGGGGTCCCCTTATCACAGTTGGATGTAGTGGAAAGCTTGTCCCAGGTTAATAGTGTCAGGTATGGCCTAGCCCAACACGTGGATGACGACAACACCGATGACCATCGATTCGTGGCCCGCCTCGTGCATCGCTCCCCGAGGAAGTACGACACGACCATTAAGCTGAATTTGCATTCAAATTTCTGCTATATTACGATCATGAACAGGTATGCCCAGTCGTACAGTTGTACTAAATTCCATCGTGTGTTTAATAAGTCGACACACTTACTGTCACGAGAAAACCTGCATCAATACCGTCAAATGGAAGTTCCCCGGTGGCGTTTTCCACAACACACCCATCATAATTGAAGAGCTGGCGAATGGAGGCATTGACTTCCCCATGGAACAACGTTATTTCCCGTCTCGGGCTGTCTATAACTTCGGAGCATTACTAGAACCCATGGAAATGGTATCGGCCGAAACCCAATGAACCCAGCGTCACATTTCCTTGAGTGTGCGTATTCACACCAACGTAACCAGGTATCAGACCGCCCCGGTCTGTTCCATCTCTACCGGTGACCCACATGGACTGATTACCCGCATGATGGTTTATCTGGAAAACGGCCAGTCAAGCCAGCGCAGAACATCCTGCCTCTACGATCTACCGTGAAGTCTCCACGAAGAAGACTAAATCGAAAACGGCACCGAGAACGATTTACCCAAACCACACACACTCTATGCCCAGAAACTCAAGTTGCGTTCTTGGAACATTTGAACCAATTACCCGTCCTCGGGATCAGTTCCGGGCGGTACGATTTGAATTTGATAAAAGAATTTCTGTACCCCTACCTAGCCTAGCTGTAGCCCCCCCCGGTTCCGCGGCCCCTGTCCACGACTTCTTTCGCTCTCCAGACGTACGGAATTACCTGGCGCCTATTGACAGCTATGCCCTGTGGGTAAAAACCTACGACTGCGCCCAGAGCAAATGGTCATCCCCATATACCTACAAGATACGCCTGGATCGTCTGGACGCTCGATCTCAACTTCCACACCAAGAGGCCTTCTACAAAGATCTCAAAGGCGAAACGTCATCCGACAGACTCTATATCGAACTCTAACAAGTGTGGGTCCATGAAGGAATGCAAACTCTACGAGATTTCCTCGTCGATTATAACAATTTGGATGTCATCCCTTTCCTGGAAGCTACCGACAAAATGGTCGCCTTTAACCGAGGTATGCGTGTCGCTGTGTTTGAAGATTGTGTAAACATTTCAGGTCTGATCCTGCGGTATCTGTTCAATGATTTATCAATATTTTTTACCCTCATCGAACATTATAATCCATCGGTACCATGAGAAAGAACTGTTGGTTCAACCTATGCCGGCGGGCTCCGGTGGCTCCCTGAGCAGCAGGCATTCAAAGCTTAACGTTCTACAAAACATCTGCCAGGACAATGGCTCGACTGGGAAGCTCAGCAACGAGAGCGTCACCATCCGCCACCAAGGTAACCGCACGAAGAAATGAATGGAAGATCAACGCCTCCCAGTAGACAACAGATTTGCTACCATAACCAGCAGTCGACTGTATTCCAGTTCCACGGCTTCTACTGGCACGGTCATGAGTGTTCGCTATAGACCTTTTCACAGAGCTCGGCAAATTCCGTGTAGCGTAGCGACGACACAAGTCACATGGCCCAAGACCATGTGATCTCTGGTAACCAATCGAAATCTGGAAGCAGATCGACCGCCATTTTTTTTATCACTAATCATTCACTGCCACAAAATGGGTTTGTCCGGTAAGTCAACTAAATAATTATACTCACTAAAATGATAACTTCCTTTCCCTAATAAACTAGTTTTTCAGTGTACCCCAGAGTGCACCCCAGATTTGTGAAAAAAGAAAATGTTTCAGTCATATTATAATATATTTCGATTTAAGTTTAGAGATCTATTTCACGTTAGGCACTTCCGGTTGTGGCAGCGGTGTTTTTGAGGGTGCGCTGGGAAGGAAAAATGGCGGTCTCAACAACGGCGTCGCGCTAGCAACATTCGTCGATTTTCTGGACATGAAGGTGGCTTATGGGAGGGCGCTTGTTCCTCATTCCATCCAGCGTTTTAACATAACAAGCATCATTGTTTTCTTTGTCGAGTCTGGCCAGGATTACAGGGCCCTGAAGGACGGGAGCTACCAGTTGTTTACGTGTGGTCATTTTAGCGTGTGTGTATGTGCAAAACGGGTACTCTTCCTGCTATTTGACGATTTTACCTTCACACCTACTAGCCAGTATAATACAATAATTCGTTGTTTTGGGATAAAGGGAACTACCATTGCATAGAGGCTACATTATTCCCACTCTTATATCAAATACACCAAAATTTACTATGTGCACCTCCATAACTTCAGTTGTCCACTCATAAGAGCTCTTCAGTGTGGAGGTAATAAATGGTAAACAGTGGGAACAAGATTCCCCATTTTGCCGACAGACTTCAGAATCATCCGGGTTATTTTGCTTCCAGAATCCGAGCATTCCATTGGTCAGACGATCTCTGAACTCGTGAGCTTCCGTCAATACAATTTTACCTTCGGATAAATAAGATATACACCCCTTAATAGCTTACATCAAATTGACTGGCTATTATTCTACCATTTAATATTATATGAAGACATTGCCTAATCCACATACTCCTTGATAATCCCTGAGCTTATTTACAGGGACAGTAAGCTCGTGATTACATCAAACTAATAATTATTCTCTTATAACATACTATGAGGCAAATTTAAAGAATGATAACTCTCGAGTTACTCGAAGTTTCTCAAAACAACAATTATTCTCTTATAAAAACACCTTCAGTGGAACTTAACGAATGTTAAGCATCGAGTTTATATGCAACCGACGGTCAAATTTAAATAAATGCATAACAACAGCTTCACGGCCAAAACTTCAAAGGCGAAAATTATTTAATAATTATTCTCTTATAAAACATTATGAAGCGCAATTTAATGAATTATTTGCAGGGTCGGTAAACTCGAAGTTACACCAAAGAACAGTTATTCTCGTATAAAAACACTATTACACGTGTCTTAATAAATGTTAACTGTCGAGCTAATTTGCAGGGGCAGTAAGCTCGATGTTACATCAATAAATCGACGACCAAATTTAAATAAATGCATAACAACAGCAGCACGACCAAAACGCCCATGGCGAAAAATATTCGGCATAAACATAGGGAATGGTGATAGCCGAGTCACCTCGATACTGATCGAGGGTCGTCTGTCTAATTGTCCTACAAATACTTTATGGCCATGGTCCTACAAATACTTTATGGCCATGGTCCTACAAATACTTTATGGCCATCAAACGATATGGATTCAGCCAAAATGCCATAGCATTTATTTTTCTATTCACATAGAATTATATTTATCAGTATAAAAAAGTTACTTATTCGTTTACTTGATAATTTATTGCTACAGGAATTCTGTAGTGGGATGGGGATATATTACAGAATTGCACCAAAAATAAAAACAACAGAAAACGCGAAACTCTACGAACTCTTCCATTTCTTTGATACGGGGGGGGGGGGATTGGCTTAATGTCTCAATGTTGTTTCCCTGATATAGTGACAGTCAGTTTGATTGGTGCAAGAAATCGCGAGAGAGAACCACCGCCCGTCGGCAAGTAACTAACAAACTTTCACACATGCATGGACCAGCTGGCATGGGCTCGAACCCGTACCGGTTCAGCGGTGAGAGGCTGGCGGTCACCAGCGAAGCGCCTCAAACCACTCGAAGGCCACAGACAGGCTAGACCAGATCTGACATAGTATACGGATGACAATAACAAGAAGAAAACAGCACCCCGAGTGTGACCCCAGAAAGAGAACGTCCGAAAACAGAACACTCTACCCTAAATAAGACCAGACGCGTTACCCCCTCAGATGTCACTAAACTGGCGGTTGTCCAATACCCTCTCGAGTGGAACAGTCAGTGAAAATCTACAGTAAATACATTGATTCCACAAATATCACAAACAAGAATAACAGCATATTATTATAGACATAATATAAATATATATTATGTTATTCTCATGTAAATGTTCTCGTCCCTGGAAACAGGCTGCGATATAATTATCTATATTATTTACAACACTCCTATTATTTTCATTGCTGAGAACCACACCAGTGTTTCAGCAGCACTAAATAATTTGAAATAAACGCATTTCTTTGCGAATGGACATGGAAACCTGAATAAAATGATCAGAAAATGGGTATCATTTTGAATTGTCACTGGGAAGAAAGAGCCTCTATTTAATCCGTTTCCGCAAATTGGTAGGCTCCTCTATATCCTATATCAGAAGGGTCACTCTTTCATTTTGATATATATTAATAGCATATCTCCATAGTTTAGTGAATTATCAGGGGTTCCTCAACATATCAAGTAGCGAGAAGGAGTACCATAGCTCACAGTCTGCAATTCATATCCCTATATGTTGAGTCGGCCCCAGAAATACATGTACCGTTTAAACGCTTCTTCATGTTCTTGCTAAAGAGTTCCGAATAGTGGAATATGGACGCGGAAATTCTATAATGGACGACGGCTGAATTTTGAATGACGGACTAGACGCCTGGTGTTTTATTGTGGTACACTCCCGTGCCATAATAAAGTTCACAAATTCGCCGACGGCCAGTGCCAGAAAAATATCACATATATTTGGGGGCTCAAAAATATAACTCATGACCAATTTTATTGACGGCAAAATACTGGAATGTGAGGTACAGGCCTAGGTCCATGTGGGTAATATATTTCATTTTGAAAGCACTGTTTAATGTAAACATCGATGTGTCGCCTGCTTTCAAGCAGGTGTCATCTTGGCAAGGATTTCTCAGTGGGTACAAGCGATGCAGGATTACAACTGTTTGAAAAATATTATAGGTGAACCAAAGAAGGCCCCGCAAAGAAGGTGAAAATTAACTAGAGAGATGAGGGATTACTGCTGCCAAACTTCGGATTTTTTGGTGAACCGGATAATAGAGAAATCTCCATTGAAACAGAAGTATTAGTTTTGCGACTCGAATTTGACAGTCAGAAATGCGGAGAAACAGGAAAAAATACCCGGGTCGAGTTATTTTCAAGATAATGATTTCTAGTGAACCGATTACTGCAAAATTCATCATATTGGAAAGCTGAAAGAATTATCTTCAAATTGATGTGAAGGCGCTGACGCTCGGAAACTAATTGTGCTTTATAAACCTCTGGGAGGCAAATTCATAGTAATTTCATGGAGCTTTTTCATGATTGACACAGTCCAAGAATATTAAAGGTTCTCAGTCAACCACCTTGCTGGGGGTCCAATAATAATAAATGAGCCCGTGAAATGGAGCATGCGCTGTGGGGAGGATGGTTCTCAGTAGTCTATTTAACTGATTGATCATCATGATTTGACCAGGTCTGTCTTAAGACATCAACATAATAGAATATATGTAGAAAGTTCTAGAAATTTAAAATTTACTTGATTTTATCAGAGATTTAATTTGTAAAAACCGAAATATTAAAATTGCGTCGAAATATAGATCCCCTATCATTCAGAAGCAACTAAAATTCTTCAATTATAATTTTCGTTCACAATGTATATATTAATTGAGAGTCATATGTTCACATCCCATGTTTTCAGTGATTCAACCTAACACAGTCTGCATCTTAGCGAGGCAATGATGCCCTGCTGTCAACGTCAGCCATTTTGTGAACTTTATTAATTTATGGCACGTAAGTGTCGACTCTGAATATTCGCCTTACTTAATATGTAGTAAATTGGCCGAGCACATCTTGAGAAAACTATATTCCCTAATATTCGCCGCCACAAATGACCCACCACACCAGGTAGCCTGGCCTTTCCGCTCAAACATATGGAAAATTCAGCATACATTCCCCACCATTTTTTCGAGATGAGACCGCCAGAAATAGGGTCATCCAGCCCGACACCATTACGGCAAATTTCGGAGGTGCCAATCAAACTGGCCCAGATTTGTTTTCCGATTAAAATTTGAAAAGGTGGTTTTGATATATTTTAGAGCCAAATATTATAGAAACATTTTAAAATACGTCACAGACCATTTCTGGCCCAGTCAGGTATAATGGCCAATCAATGTTCGCCGGAAGTTAAGTCCTGATAATAATCTTTGGACCCACTTTCTGCAATGGAGGTTTGTGTCAAGCCTGTGGCAGGCTGGTTGGCAGGCCGTGTCAGGCCGTGTCAGGCCGGCTTATATATACGGATTACTTGCTTTATATACGAAATTACAACTATTTGTGGATCTTACTATAACATTTATACATTTCTGCTTTTATCTGGTATATTTTTAGGCATGTATCGGCAGTTATAAGCCCCGGAATCATCGATTTACTCTTCCACGCTCGAAATCTTGGTCCGTCCAATATGGCGGCCGACCAGCCTAGGAGGGGTATATGTAAAAACCAGACTTCCAGATACGGAGCGGGATTTCATTTTATTATTCAACCAAGTGAACTCTGTAAATTGTATTGAATTGTTTTATTTCAATAATAATAATAATAATAGTGAATAATAATAATAACATGGCAGTGTGACTAACGTCACAGGACCTACGAAGTACAGTAGGCATTAGGACTCGAACGCGAACTGAACTCTTGGAAATCCCCACCCCCAGTTGAAATCCTGCCTATATTAAGATGGGCACCGTCCAAGTCAGAATCGCCAGTGATTTTCATCAAAAATCACCAGAAATTTTCATCAAAAGTTGGTCAGCTCAGAACTTGTTGGTAACAGTCTCCTAATGCGCCTTTATTCCAAAATAAATAACACTCGCCGATTTAATTTTACAATTTTTTAATTAAAGGAAACAGATTGAATAATATAGGTTCAGTAGATTTCAAGCTTTACGTGTGAAAATACATTTACATCTCTTTAATGGTTTTCAGTGCCCTTGTACAGGATCAAAACAACTTTTTGAATCACATTATTTTCCCAACAATACAACAAATTTTTATATATAGTACTATAGTAGAAAGGTAGCATTTATGTAGTTTACGGTAATTCAACTCAAGACCAACACCTTCTATGCACAAGATAATAATGATTCTATGTCATTCTCCTGAGCATAACCGGTACAAAGACGAATAAATAGCGTCTCTACATCACGTTGTTATCTAGATATATGAGACAACACATTTTGGGCATTGGCAATCTGATGAATGTACTATTCCGGTTTTCTTGTTTCACATTATATTCTATGGCGGTTGATCGATGATTTTCTTCATTGATAAACGTTAAACCACCTAGCTTTAACTAATTCTGCTAGGCTGTCTTCATTCAGACTGTACAGCCTACACAGTCCACAGAAAATACACCGCACATTCTTGTACTCCCAGCCTTATCCCATTTGATGGCAAGTTTATGGGGCTGTTTAATGTCTAAGCTAGGAAATGTTCCAGGGTAGTGGACAGGCATGCAATAATATACTATATCTGCTATACAGGACACCGACCACTGTAACTTGATGTGACAAGCAGCAGAGTAGAAACCGGCCTTATCTCAGTGGGCTTGGATATAAATCACTGTTAAAAACCACAAGGCTGGGATGGAGCCTCTCTGTGTTTGTTCCAAGGACAAGCCTTAATGACTTTTAAATCCACTGATAAGGAGGTCCCATGGCTTCATGGTCATAAAAGGAACATGATACTGTTAAAGGCCACATGGATGGTATGCATTTATAACAATATACTGAAGTGTTAATTATAAATCTAATTTTAATCAGAATTATTTCAGATCAGAACTTGCTGGTAACAATGCCCTAATGCACGTTCATGCCAAAAATCAAGGTTCTAATGTCAACGGTTCTCCTTATTTTGCCGACGAAAGGATTCGGATGGACTGACTCACTCACTCATTACCGGACAATTTGCGATCTGTAGCCTACTTCGTAGGAATAATAATGAATAATAATAATAGATAATAATAATAGTGAATAATAATAATAATAATAATAATAGATAATAATAATAATAATAGCGAATAATACTAATAATAGATAATAATAATAATAATGAAAAGTAATAATAATAATGAATAGTAATAAACTGTTTGTCTATGAACCATGATTATTTTTTGTACAATAAAGAACTACTTGTGCAGGTCACATTTATTTTTCCAAACATTACAATATTTTTTTCCGATAAGGGCTTCACAGCCCACCATATCATTAAAGCAATCGGGCAATCCACAGGAACAATGACAGTAAATTTTTGAACTAGTAACAGTTGTGAAATTTAAAATATTTGGGGAAGGTTTTGTGCATTTGGGAAATGGTTCAAATTTTTTGTTTTCTAAGCACCTAACTAAATGAGGTCTCAAAATATCGACGTCGAAAGCAATATCAATTTTCCCATTATATCCAGAATGACAGAACTCTACCAAATTTGCGATGGCAAATAAGCCACAATCAAAACCATTGGGTTGCTGCTGTACTGAGGGAATTTTAACGTTAAAAAATCTTTTTCCTTCGCCATAAATAGCAGCAAGCTGTATTTCAGTAGAGGCAGTCATGTCTTTGCGAGGATTCACAAGACTATCGAACAAATAAATCGTATTTTTTTTATCTTGTACAGAAGCAACCCAATGGTTTTCCCCCGTATGATGAATCTGTGCTGATGGTGATGCTGTTTTCTTCATTGGAATTTTGTATGTCCAGCTTCCACTAGATTCATCATACAGGGGTGACTTATTGGTAAGCTGAAATCCATTTATATCGGTATATTGTTTTGATATAATCTTCTGCGAAGCATTGATTATATCAGAACAGATAAGCTCATTATTTAGAATAACGTCTTTGTGGTGACTAAACAGACCACACATCCATGGTGATTTTTGAACATGAAAGTCCGTGTCATCTGGAATACTGCTGACAATATCTATTATTGTTTTGTCACGGTCGCACGTATTCATAACGTCTTCAAAGTCTACGTCTTTAGAATCGAGATCAGAGATTATATTCATCAAGTCGTCCGCTGGTCTCTGTCGCTTTCTAACTGTTTCTTCAGAGTCTGGGGCAGGGATTATTTCTGTCTCTGTGTCAGCCGGTCTTGGTCGTTTCCTACCCGATTTCTTATCTAATTTCTTTCTACTGTTCCGTGTCAACTGTCTTAGATTTATATGTCTGTCTTTGCTATCTTCTACTACCGAGTCACCAACAGATAATTTTGCCGCCAAAATATGATAACAGGTAGTCGTAGAATGGACATGGACACCATGGTTTCGGAAACAATTTAACAGCGTAAGTTCTCCCCCCGCTACCCTCCACCATAAAAGATTTTAATTTGCTTACAAAAACCACCCCATTATTTTCCAAAGTTAAGCGGGCTAACGAAATCAGAGTATTCCAAAACCAGCATAGCTGACAGTTATAACGTCGGACAAAGGAAAGAAACAAATCTCATCGCCTATAAAGCGTATGTTGATTTCCCACACCTAAGCGGTGCGTTGATCAGTTCCTTCACCTATAAAGTGAATACTGAACGAAAGGACCTATCCGGCGTTGAATGGTTCTGTTCACCTATAAAGTGAATACTGAACGAAATCACCTAGACGGTGCATGCCCACCTACCATAAATTGATGCAGGCTCTGATATTATGCAGATGCATTAAACTTTAATATATCGAATGAGACACCTATATCGTGCGTGCCCACCTACCATAAAGTGGTGCAGGCTCTATTAATATGTAGATGCTGTCAACTTTATTATACGGTACCAAATGAGACACCTTCACGGTGCATGCCCACCTACCATGACTTTAAAAAATTGATGCAGGCTTTAATTCTTTCACCGGAACGGTACATTCCAGTTCAAATTCTGATATTCAAGGAAAAGGTTCCTGCAAATATGTATGTGCAAAGAATTATTCTACCATTATACTAAACCGCACCCCCTGATGAGAACCCGCGGATATCACAATGATATAAAGAGGTTAGAGGTTAGAGACCTCAAAACTGCCCCAGGCTTGTGATTATGATTGTACTAGCCCCAGCAGGGACCTAATGATACTGTCATTCATTAGGTCACACGTACATCCTAGCCACCATCGTCATGTAGAAGCCCGAATCGTATAAACAATGATTTAGTTGCTCCTTACCATGCATTTTCCGATAAAACATATCACGAACTAGTCCGAATCGTCTGAACGGCCAACATCTGTTGTCTTTTGGAGTGGGTTTCGCCGCCTTTTGTACCAGTCCCCGCTTGAAAAAAATGATCAGCTCCGCCATGTTTGTTTTCACGCTGGGGTGTCGACTGCGCAAACGGTGGCGTGTATTGTGTTTATTGCGGCCACCGTTTGCGCAGTCGACACTCCAGCGTGGAAACAAACATGGCGGAGCTGTTTGAAATTTTCAGCAGCGACTGGTATAAAAGGCGGCGAAACCCACTCCAAAAGACAACAGATGTTGGCCGTTCGGACGATTCGGACTAGTTCATGATACGTTTTATCGGAAAATGCATGGTAAGGAGCAACTAAATCATTGTTTATACGATTCGGGCTTCTACATGACGATGGTGGCTAGGATGTATGTGGGACCTAATGAATGACAGTATCATTAGGTCCCTGCTGGGGCTATGATTGTACCTGCCCCTAGAGGGCGCTTTGATTAGCGTTGAATAAAAAGTCTGAAATCTGAAGTCCCGGGTGAAAGTGGTCCTTCCCGGGCGTCGCTGGACATCCTCGGACGGGATTTAAGAGGGCTGTCCCTTTACAAATGCGGGGTTAAAATACCCGGGGTAATTTCTGTAAGCTATTTCATCATAGCAGTTCCCAGTCGGCATATGCATAGCCAAAATGGCGTCGTCAGAAGGGCAACCAGGGGAGAATAAACTATTTAATCCTTGGAAAGCCTTCGATGTTACTCCACAAGAGCGACAAGCAGTGGAAGAAAGAGCCAGTATTCGAGCTCGGTTGAAAAAGGAGTTCCAAAAGAAAGTAACCAACCCGCATCGTGGACCTGAGGGATTTGTAGTAAGAGGCTACTAGTGTTGTGTTGTATGCCGAAGGCTGAGATAGCTAAATAACACGGTTCCAGTCACCCCCAGCGAGGGCAGACCCGTCATTTAAGACAACTTCAATCGGCAACACTTTGCGTGCAATATACTTGGCCAATTTCACCCCTTGGTTGAATGGTTCCCCACATGTAGTCACCTATTGTATGTGTCTTACATGACGGATTTGCCCGAGCGATAGCCCTTGTTGGCGTGACCAGGAGATGCTCACGCCATTGGGTCGGAGAAACCAAGCTATAGCGCGCGAGCAACAACAACATTCCATATCATGTAATTCGACAGAAATAGATATTTAAAACGTACCTTATACCATCAACTTCAATACTGTACACACACAAACTCCTCACGAAGGCACAGAGGGTAGGAAAAAATAAGTGACTCGGGGTTGTTGTTGTTCCTCGGGACAAACATAACGTCTTCCCTGCTCAACTCCGTGAGCACGTGTTGTTTTGCGGAAGCCCGAGACTCTCGCCGAGGATTATCCAAAATGCAAACCGCGCACGTGTTCGGAAAGAAATTCGTCCACTGGTAAACAACATGTCAGCTGTTAGGAGGGCCATCAATTCTGTTGCTTTTTGGCACACACATACTTCAAAATATTCCTTTGTTCCGTTTTGAGTGAATAATTCAAATTCAAGTCGGACACAACAGAATTGATGGCCCTCCTAACAGCCGACATGTTGTTTGCCAGTGGACAAATTTCTTTCCGAACACGTGCGCGGTTTGCATTTTGGGTAATCCTCGTGCGCGCAAAGGAAAGAAAGAAAGATGGCATGAAGCGAGGAGGAAGGACGTGTGATGTGTGCCGAGAAACAACAACAATCCCGAGTCACTTTTTTTTTTCTACCCTCTGTGCTTTCGTGAGCAGATTGTGTGTGTATATGGATAAGTTGGTGGAATCAGGTACGTATTTATTCATGAATTTGGGTCGAATTTCATGAGTTGAATTTTGCTGTTTACCGTGCGCTATAGCTTGGTTTCTCCGACCCAATGGTGTGAGCATCCCCTGGTCACGCCAACAAGGGCTACCCGAGCGAGGGTTGTAGATAATTTTATTACAAATCACCCACCTCTGAAACTGCCGTACATCTAATCTCTATCCCCTCCTGCGCACTATTTTAAAATCTTGCGCGCTATTGTGAAATAGTAACGCATATATCGCCGTCTGAATTTTCCAGTCGACAACTTCCACTTTCATATACACCCCATGTTCAATTGCAAACGGCCCAGCACACATATACCGTGACGTCAGTCACCAACATGGCGCGTAGAGAGTTGAAGTTTTCGACTGGAAAATTCAGACGTCGATATATTACTATTTCACAATAGTGCGCAAGATTTTAAAATAATGTGCAAAGAGGGGGGGGGGGGGATAGAGATTCTAAAATTATCTAAAACCCTCTCTGGGGGTGACTGGGACCGTCGTATAGCCTTCATACTAGAGGGCTATATATTATTTAGCTATGGCTGAGAGTGTTCAAAATCTTACCATCCTGAGTGGCGAGCTCACCACGGAGGACCTCGCCACTGAGGACGTCTTTGTTCGCGTTGTTATATGGCTTATAGTTGTATAATAACTCCTTATAATCTATGATAGGAATACAACTGGAGGCTGATTACATCAGCACAAGATTGGATACATTTAGCAAACCTTGTACGAGGGCTGTTCCAGGAAAAATCCTATTCCTATGAGGGGGGTGGGCGGCAAAATATTTGAAGCTCTACCACCCATAGGAATATTATATTGTTGAACACTTCTATCCACAGGAATTTAATCCAATGTATCCTCTCTGTCTGGAACATCGGGAGATTCAACCACTCGAGTTTTCATTTAATATTCAAGTTGCATTTCTGCAAATTGAAATCACTATGTTTGCTTACTGGTTCACCAAGGCTAACGGATTGCTGTCATAATCAAAGCGACTTTAAATATCTCTGAGGGCAGTGGACAATTCCCAATTAATCTGATTCTCAGCTGGTGTAGCGCAAAGAACTGTGAGGCACTAACACAAATCAAGCGATTATACCTAGATACCTAGCCACATATTATCACCCATGGTCAGTGATGTCTTTCAGACCTGATGGATCTTCTCATAGATGTACCTCGTCAACTGCCGCTTTGATGGAACCTGCTCCGGCAGCCAAGATCCAGTCTTTATCACTCGAACCCTTGGTTATTCCAACTAAACGCGTTCAAGTGCTCCAGCATCTGTTGCGCTCTTCTCAGAAATACATGCTTTGGACTTCAGGTCTATGAGATATAAGGGAGCTTCTTGAAATTGGGGCATGCTAGAAACTGGCATAAGGCCTAAAAAAAAAAAAAAAATTGTTTCCGGTAACGGGCTCAAATTTTTCAGGGTCGGTCAGTCGGGTTTTTTTTTTTTTTTTTTTTTAATTCTCGAACCACTTCCAGTGAGGAAAGTACTCATAATGGTTTACAGAATCTGGACCGGTTTGTGAAGCAGAGTTTCTTTCAACAGAAAATAAAGAAACAACTACATATTTTATTAAACGAAAGAAAATCTTTAATATGAAAACAGTAAATAAAACAGTAAAATACCACACAAAGTAACTGACTAGTTAAACTGATCACTACTAGTAAATATAGCTGGACAGGTAGATCCTACACCGAAGCTCTCAAGTTTTGAAAGCTCCAATCAGTGCCAATTGTGTGAGATTTGTCAAAAACGTTAATTTTTTCTGTGGTTATAATTAACTGGTACCCAGTTTTCGCCACTTTCTGACCAAATGAATGCATGATTCTAAAATTAATAGGTCTGCATTACACGAGAAAATCAGTTATTTAAGAAGTGTTGGTCTGACAACAAGGGTATATTATTCATAGTTAAAAGTGTTTATATATATATTTTTTTTCAAGAATAAATAACTGGAGTTATGAACTGAGCACTTTTGGTGCCAATTTACAGGAGTTTGTTCCACTGACAAAATAATTTTTTTTTACTGTAGTTCCGCTTATGTTTTGTGTAGGAAAGTGAAATAAGTTGTTGACCTGTCAAAAATTATAAATCTCATGCATAATATAACTTTAATATCTGTTTTGTGTCTTTCCCATCGAAATTCATATTCTACTCATCAACACATGTTCACCCAAACAGTAGAAAGCCATCTTCAATCTACACTACAGTGAGGCCACTGATAATTAATGGTTCGTTTCCTGTAACCAGCCCTCATCTATATTTTGAGGGCAAGTAATTAAAATCCATGAGGGATTTTCATGAGTAAAACTTTCTCATTTTCTTCACATTTGTATACAATTGGTTTGCAAGTTCATAATGAATAATTAATAATTATCGCACTCAGCATGTGTATTTTTACAAGCAAGGTTACGAGAAACCAACAATTAATTAACAATGGCCTGAATTCTGGGTATTCGGCAGAATTTTTCTGTATCATATCAGGGATATCTTGGCTTTCATTTTGATCACCCATCAGTGGAACTCACTCAGACTGGCACCAGACAGGATTAGTCGGCCTGGTGAATGATCATGGATACCTCTGATATGCAGTCGTATGATTAAAAAAAAATAAATAAAAACAATTATGAAATACCAGGAATTCAATGCAGAATGTGGATGGCTCCCTTCTGTTTGGATGAACATGTGTTGATGAGTAGAATATGAATTTCGGCGGGAAAGGCACAAAATAGGCAAGTTATATGCATGAGATTTATAATTTTTGACAGGTCAACAACATATTTCACTTTCCTACAAAATACATAAGCGTAACTACAGTAAATTTTTAATTTTGTCAGTGGAACAAACTCCTGTAAATTGGCGCCGAAAGTGCTCAGTTCAAAACTCCAGTTATTTATTCTTGAAAAAAAAAAAATATATATATGTAAACATTTTCAACTATGAATAATATACCCACCAGGCCAATTAGCCGGAATCACCCCATTTGCCACTTTTCCCGGACCTGTTGACAGGTGTTGAATGACATCGTTGAACAGTTTGTCTTTATTGTTTGTTAAATAACTGACGTTGATCAGGTAACGTCCCCTCTTTGACATTAAAATGTCAAAAGCACTCAGTTTCTGAGACTTGTCTGCGCAGTCGTTGTTCAAGCAGGTGAAGAAAAAATGTTTTAGTCCAAACTCCTCAGAAATGCGTCTTGCGCTTTCGTTTTCTAAATTTGACAGTTCCATTCGTTCACCATCAAAAACTCGCGCTCCTTGAATCAGTACTTCCGACTCGGTACAACGGCAGTTACAGCCTTGTATTTGACAACGATGGAATAAGTTCACAAACAACTCGTCGCTAATAACAGACAATAATTCCTTTGTCTGTATTCCTCAATGGGATAGATGGAAACCAACACCGGAGCTGTTCTGGCGGGCGGCCATGCCGCATGTCGACAGTTCGCCGGGCGCATACATGTGCGATGATAGCTATTCTTGAATTTCCGGCCAAGGGAAATAACTCTTCCCGCAGATTTATCCAAAAAAACCCAAAAAAAAACGTTGCCATTTCGGCATTCTTACGGTCGGTCGGGTTCCCGGAAACAGACAATTTTTTTGTTACGCCTAAGGCACTCATCAAAGCAGGGGATATAAAAAAAAATCAGTCTCTTCCTGGCTTTCTAAAACTATTCATTTTGTGTACACAGACATACCGTATCTGTAGAGGCAACTACACTCTCCAAGGTCTTCACTCATGAAGTCAGGACTCTAGCGGCATCCTGGCCTCTATGGATTGATAGATCTGTGAACGACATTATGAGGGCCTGCTGCTGGAGGAGTAATGTCACATTAGTTTCTCACTACCTCAGGGATTTGACGCTGATGAGACAGGATATTATCTACACCCTGGGAATGCTGGTGGCTGCCGAGGCCGTTCCTGACCCGCCCATCAATAAGCTTATGCACTAGACCTCCTAGTGTTTTTACCAGTTTTTATCTCGCCTTACGAAGTAAAGGGGAGATATTGTGAGGGGGGGAAGAGTATGTCGTCGTCGGTGTCGGTGTCCCCTGCCTGGAAATGATAAGGTTTTTGGTTTAGCAAATTAAAATAAATTTAGAAAAATTAGAAAAAATATTTAAAAAAATATGGGGGGGTGGGTATGCCACCTGGGGGAACTACCCCTGGGGTGCTCCAATGTGAAACTCCCTATGGAGTTTTGCATTTAGCTGAAGTGCACATGTACATCTGTACTTAGAAAGTTTGTTGCAGTTGTCAGCTGTCATTGGATGATTATGAAACTTGATACACATGTTTCTTATGATTAGAGGATGTACCTGTGCTATTTTTGAGAAGAAATATTAATTTTTCTCCAAATTATGGCAAATGAATGAGTTTTCTGTTTAGGTAAATTGTACATGTAGGCCTGTACATGTATACATGCATGTACATGGTAAGTTTGCTGCAGTTGTCAGCTGTCACTGAATGATTATGAAACTTGGTACACATGTTTCTTATGATTAGAGGATGTACCTGTGCTATTTTTGAGAAGAAATATTAATTTTTCTCCAAATTATGGCAAATGAATGAGTTTTCTGTTTAGGTGAAATGTACATGTAGGCCTCTATAGGTATACATGTACATGGTAAGTTTGCTGCAGTTGTCAGCTCTCATTGGATGATTACAAAACTTGATACACATGTTTCTTATGATTAGAGAATGTACCTGTGCTATTTTTGAGAAGAAATATTAATATTTCTACAAATTATGGCAAATGATAGAGTTTTGCGTTTAGCTGAAGTGCACATGTTCATCTGTACACCACAGTTTGCTGCAGTTGTCAGCTGTCATTGAATGATTATGGAACTTGGTACACATGTTACTTATGATTAGAAGATGTACCTGTGCTATTTAGGAGATGAAATATTAATTTTTGTTCAAATTTTGAGGGTTTTGTCTAAGTAATCTGCCAATAATAATAGTGTACAATACACCTGTACATGGAAAGTTTTCTGAAGCTGTCAGCTTTCATTGGATGAGTTTGACACTTGCTACCCAAGTTCAACGTGATTTGACGATGTGCATGTGCTATTTGAGAAATATGACATTAAATATGATTTTTTGTCCTAATTATTGCAGTTTAGACTTTGTACCTTTCCGTTCATAAGGTTTTTGTTGGGCAAAAATTTATATGTAGATCTGTACATGGAAAGTTTGTTGAACCTTTTGTGGGATGATTATAATACTTGGTGGACATGTTTCATGTTTTCCTAGGTCAGCAGTAATCCCACACGGGACTGACCTATCCAGCTGTATTCCCAAATGGCATTGGCCTATCCAGCAGTAATGCCACACGGGACTGACCTATCCAGCAGTAAAACCATTTGGGACTGGCCTAGGCTATCCAGCAGTAATCTCACACAGGACTGACCTGTCCAGCAGTAATCCCAAATGGCACTAGCCTATCCAGCAGTAATGCCGCACGGAACTGACCTATCCAGCAGTAATCCCAGACCGGACTGGCCTATCCAGCAGTAATCCCACATGGGACTGGCCTATCCAGCAGTAATGCCACACGGGACTGGCCTATACAGCAGTAATCTCACATGGGACTGACTACCCAGAAGCAATATGACACTGGACTGCAATATGCAGCAGTAATCCCACATGGCACTGACCTATCCAGCCATAATTCTACATGGGACTGACCTATCCCGCTGTAATCCCACACAGGTTTAGCCTATCCAGCAGTAATCCCACATGGGACTGGCCTCCCCAGCCGTAATTCCACACAGGATTGCCGTATGCAGCAGTAATCCCACACTGGACTGCATATGCAGCAGTAATCCCACACGGGACTGTCAAATCCAGCATTAATCCCATACGAGACTCATCTATCCAGCAGTAATCCAAGACAGGACTGGCCTATTCAGCAGTAATCCCACTTGGGACTGGACTATCCAGCAGTAATCCCACAGGGGACCAGTTGGTCTATCCATCAGTAATAACACACGGGACTGGTTCACCCAGCAGTAATCCTACACAGGACTGGCCTATCCAGCAGTAATCTCACATGTATGGGACTGACCTATCCAGCAGTAATCTCACACTGGACTGCCCTATGCACCAGTAATCCGACGGCACTGACCTATCCATCCTACATGGGATTAACTTATATGCCAGTAATCCCACATGGGACTGATGTTATTGTCTGTACCAGATAATCTATTCCAGACATTATTGTCTGTACCACATGACCTATTCCAGCTGCAGACGTTATTGTTTGCTCTACATGTATGTTTTCAATACTGCTGCAGCCTCGGCGGATGACCCTGCAAGGCGAGATGTTGAGGTTCTCAGAACGCTTATTAAGAAATGGTATTTGCTTGCTCTCCCCATTTTCAAAAATGGGGGCGGGAAGGGAGGTTTATGGTCTAGTGCTTCTGTCGGCTTGTGCACGTATCCCCATCTACGGGATGAAGTCGTACTGTCATTTGCCAGGTCTTCATATTCATGCATTTATGGTAATCGGTAGTCTGGCTAACTCCTGTTTTTCCATGTTGCCTATGCCGAGATGTATAAAAACAAGCAGTATACCAGTATGCATTTCACTTTTCTCGTCTACAGACACGACATTCATTTATTTACACTTTAGTAAGTACGGACGGTCACACAGGTAAATAAGTCTCGGAGATGGAACCTGACTTTGTTTGCAGAATTCATGTTTTTGTCAAAGTCATTTACTGAAGAAAACCTTTCATCTCGGTCAGAACTAAACTGTTCCGCTTCGGCAAATTTTATTTGTAGTTTCTTCTGCTCGTCATCCCTGTAAACCCAGCAAAATTTGGTTGAGCGTTCGAGCGGGCCTTCTCTGGTTATCATCAAATTTTCACGTGACCGAGTTCCACCGCATGATCCAAATTACGTATGTATGGACGTCTTTATGATATGTCATAAAAAAAAACCGGCATCATCCGACCTTCGTGTTTACAACCATAAAGTGTATGGACGATGAACATAGATCAGCAGTAATGGAGTGGATGCAAACATGACATGGAGAAGAAGAAGTCGTGAATTGTCATGAAAAACTCTTGAATTTAAATGGGTTAAAGGAGAAGTTTCCTCCGCGTCATTTTAATTCAGGAATTTGCTCTGTATATATGCTCCGTGGAATAAGGTTTTCCACGGTAATCATTTGATGTGATAATTTGGGATTTATTTAACAGGTTTACCTCCCTCCAAAAATGGAGGTAAAAAAGGTCATTTTTGCCCAATCAATTTCGAAAATAGAAACATCCCCCATAGGCGACCATAGATATATTTATAATCCGCATCGAATGGTATTGAAAAAACAAATTATCGTTTATCTAATTTGCATAAGAATAGACTACATGTTTTGTTCTCTGATAACAATTAGACTATGCACACTTCCATTGGAAAACCACTGTTCCGGCATGTAACAATATTTAAAGTAAGTCACCTGAAGATTTTGTAGCGTTATGATGAATAAGTCAAAAGTTCTCAAGCAAAAACGACATTTTTTACCTCCATTTTCAGAGAGAGGTTTTCCCTAACCTGTTTAAGGTGGCTCCCTGGTTTCGGTACAAAGTCATGTCATTTTTTTAGCTCGCCGTATACATACGAAGTAGGCGAGGTATTAAGAGAGAGACTGGGGAAAGTGTTGGTGTCAGTTTTTATGTTTAGCACAACGTTAGACTCGAGCTGGAAGGTTAATGTTTTTGTTTAGGCTTAACTTAGAATAATTTTGACTTCTTTTGGACTCTGAAAGTTTTCTGGGGTAATGTTTTTTGTTTAGGCTGGACTAAACAATAATTTTGGTATCGAATCCCATTCGACATCATGATTCAACCTAAAGCTTTTGCACGAACCATATTTGTCCAGGCATTTCACACCCACATCTCAGACCAAATTTCAATTGTACAAGTATTCATAATGACATGTATAAGCTTTACTTTTGGAAAAAAAGGTAATCTTTATTTCAAGTTTTATAATATAGTTCATCTTTCAATCCAACTTCAACATCACTGACAAAGAAGTCAAATTTTTATAACAATATGTACTGTCATTGCCAGTGATGTGCAACCTGAAGGGCTCAATCTTTATGCGAAGCTGCATGTTATTGACAAAACCCAAATGGTGAGCTGCCGGGTTACACATAGCCCTTGTTAAATATTCTTTTTTATAGCTCCCAAAGATCATCATACAGTGTATATCAAAAATTGATATAAAAAATGGGGCATATATATAGCGTACTACTTTTTTCTAATTTTTAGCTTGAATAACGTGTGCCTGTGGCAAATTAGGACAATGTGAATAATATGTAAAACACCCAACACTTGAGGTATACATGCTTTTAGAATGTTCAAAAGTCATGTCAATTTTCTCATGTTTATTTTATACAATCCTTGGAACATGTAGTTTTTGAATAAGTCAATTTTAATGTAGGTCGCCATCCAAAAAGGGGCATGAATAGAGCTCTGAAGCCACCTGTACCCACACTATGTCCCGCCATTTTTCATGAAGTGCCAACAATGCAATGTCCTGACGACGTTGACAAATGTCACACCAACAAAGAGTTTGCCATTCGACGTCATGACGTCACAAGGGAGAATTTATCAATTGCTTACTAAATCAAGTCACTGAAACGTAAACGCTGCCTGTCAAAGTATCTCATTCTAGCCATTCACTCACAAAAGTATGATTACAAGGGAGGTAATTGAGATGCACAGAGACCTGCGCAGAACACTCATTCTTTTAACCAGGGAACTACCTTAATTTGCCAAGAGTGGCTGTAGGAAGCCTCCATGTTTGTACACGAAAGACAGGCTGCATGGGCTGTGACGTTGTTCTTGTTCCATGCAACAAACAGAGGCGACGTCATTGTTGGCATCACAAGTTCTTTGCCACAACGCTACTGTTGCTTCCTCTCAACTCGGACATCAGTGTTCCTCAACTCTGACATAATTTTACCTCAACTCTGATATATCTAATGGCAGCGCCCTACAGTTGCTTAGCATGAAATAAAAATGTTCCATCTCTGACATTCATTTCATTTCATTTCATTTTATTCACCAAATTTGTGTAACTAATATAAATGATGCTAACATGCTTTGAAAGGCGGGAATAAAACCCCAGGGGGCTTGTTTTATCCCCAAGTTGGAAATAATACTGAAATTAAACTTAGGGTGGCTTAATATTATTGTTTGACAAGTGCAACAGCATCGGAAATGGTTGAGAAAGTAGATCAGTCATTCTCAGTTAGGTATGATTTAAGCTTGGATTTGAAAAGTGATGTCGAAGTTTATTCCACTCGCGGGGACCAGCTGTTTTGATAGTATAAAAGGACAAATTACTACGATAAAATGGCCTGTATAAATTAAGGTAATGTGCGCGTGTTTGATATTGATGAACAGATGATTGTTTTACAAAATAGTTCCGAAAACATTTGGGTAGTGGACTTGAATCATAAAAAAAATTGTGTACTAGTAGAAGTAACAGATAAAGATCCATAGAATGGATTATTCCCGAAAAACATACCAATTTACAAAGAAATCATAAAGGAGGAGATGAAAAACATGTTCAGGCGGGTTCTCCTTTAAGGAAAAGTCAAGAATTTCCCCCCTATTCCTTCTCGCAAAATGATGTGCACACAAGCGACACATTGAAATATTTTTGCCTAATTTTCGTGGGCTTTCTGCAAAAGTGATCTCACACATTTCCTCTATTATTACGTACCATGGAAGTTATGAAAAATGTTCTTGAAATTTCATGAATGTGGTGTGAAAACTATGCCTGTATCTTCTAGTGATATATACAGTGAAACCTGCGAATACTGACACCTGGGTAGACCGACCAACCTCTCAATATTGGCATTATCCATGATCCTCATACTTAAATTTACAGTATTTTGAATTTTTATAAACCAGAATCTTGTCAAAACTGACATTATAATCCGGTCCCAAGCATGGTCGGTTAACTCCGGTTTCACTGGATGTGTATGTAAGCTTCAATGCGTATGATATATCTATACTTGTCATTTCAGTTTGATCCAGCCATCCAACGGTTCAATTCCATGAGAGCCACACAATACGACCATTTCAGAGCTACTCCCAAAACAGCCACCTTGGGACTGATATCATTTGTTATTCCGTGTTTGGGATTCACATATATTTTTGTTAAGCAACGGGTAAGATTTAACAACCGGCACAATATACCTCAAAAGAATCTATAAGAATATATCTTATTTCATCAAGGTGAAAATATCATTTTCTCAGTTATCCATCGCTTATTTGCCTGAAGGGTATTGTCGTCGTCTGTGTGTCCGTCTGTGGACACGATATCTCAAGAAGGATTAGAGTCAGGTATTGTAAATTCATACCATATAGGCTATGCATCTGGTGAAGGGTCAGAAGCCCGTTAAAAATGACCGAACTTGACCTATTTTTTTTGTTTGTTTTGACATGCCATTCAGTATCTGAAATTTAAGCTGCTGCATGAAATATCTTTTAGAACAGAAACTTGAAAAAATCAACCAAAATCTTGCTAATAATCCCTTCTTTTTTTGTTATTTTAATGATTTTAGAGGGTATTAAAGTTATTAGAACAAAGTTTGATTGATTTTTGTCCACAACATTGGGGCTGATTGAATTCTAATATGGTGATTGAATTACATTTATTACGGGGTTTTATCATACCCTTTCGACCCCTTGGCGAGGTCCTGCTAGTGACTTCACACAGTCACTGCTGCACTTAAAGATGAAATCAGCATCAAAATCTAGACAAAGTTTTCTGAAACTCTGTGAGAGTGACATATGTTACAACAGGTAGTGAATGAAGTATGTTTGACCACCTAAATCTCAACTTTTGTCTATGGCCCTCCTGAGAGAACGGGCAGAGATGATCATCAGAAATAAATTGCATGGCTTGCCGTTTATTTTTCTCGATGGCCACGATGGGGAGCACTGTGGGGCTAGGTTGTCGGCATTACAAAATCACAATTGAAAGTGAGCGTCGGCATTGCTTGTTGGACAACGTCATAATGCAGAGTGTCGTATAACTGACATCATGGCTATTCCAGATGCTGTGGTTTTACATGCTATGGCGAGACTGGAGTACGCCAAAGCGGAGGGAAGTTTTCAACTTTCTCCGATTGATATTCTTGCATATATTGTATATACCGACCTCGCTGTTATCGAATATGAAAACTATAATGCCTTCGCATGTTTCGATGCTTAAAGCAGTGTAGTTGAGAGCTGAAATTCTCTCCAGTTTTGAGGCTGATTACATCTTTAAACATCCTACTAAATGACCCCCATACCGCATACTTTTTGTGCTAAATTGTTGTACAGCGGTTTCTTTTTATACGCCCGCCAAAAGGCAGACGTATTATGTGATGGCGGTTTCCGTCCGTCTGTCTGTCATGCCGTCTGTCCATCCCTTGTGTCCAGTCTATATCTGGAACAGTTTTTACCCCTCGGCCAACTTTGGCCTAGGGGTATTGTCGTCATCATGTACGGCTGCCCGTACGTCCGTCCGTCCGTTACCGCGATATCTACAGAACCGTTTCATGCATGGCAACCAAACTTGTTACATCTATTTATCTTCACGTAAATCAGAAGCCTATCGAAAATGAGTCATCTCGGACAATATTTTGCAGAGTTATGCCCCTTTTCATATATCGATGTGGACCCGTTAGGGTCTCATGACCCTAGAGTCATCCAGATATATATATAGGAGAGCTGTAACTCTTGTAACAGAAAGTGCCCGGTTTACTCTTGCACAAAACAAAGTTCTTGCACTGAAAGAAATAGTTCTGAAGCTTTTTCTTCTTGATAACTTTTTTTTTGTCTTTTGAATTATTTTTGTTGTTCTTTTATGTAAGCTGAATATAGTAGATGTGTCTTGATGTTTTTTTAAGTGCTCAGTTGTTGTTTTTGAGGGTTTGCTGTTTCTAGGTAAAAGTATGTCGTCTGCTAGACCAGAGACTGTCGTCTGCTAAACCAGAAACTTTAAGAGGAAAATGCTGGTTGCTTTTTGGTCTGTGTATGTCACAATTTTTGTCCTCCGCCACGAAGTGGTGGGAGGACTTGGAAATGCTAGCCGTCCGTCCTTCCCTCCGTCCGTCCGTCCGTCCCACATCTTGTGAACGCGATATCTTGAGAACAATTCGACCAATCGACTTCAAACTTGAGAAGGTGCTTCACATCAGTTAGACGGCCATTGGTATTGATTTTCACTGAGGTATGTAATCCAAGATGGCCGCCATCAACCATATTGGATTCTGTCCGTCCCACATCTTGTGAACGCGATATCTCAAGAACAATTTGACCGATTGACTTCAAACTTGAGAAGGTACTTCACATCAGTTAGACGGCCATTGGTATTGATTTTCACTGAAGTACGTAATCCAAGATGGCCGCCATCGACCATATTGGATTCTGTTCGTCCCACATCTTGTGAACGCGATATCTCAAGAACATTTCCACCAATCAACTTCAAGCTTGGGAATGTTCTTCACATCAGTCAGACGGCCATTGGTATTGATTTTCACTGAGGTACGTAATCCAAGATGGCTGCCATTGACCATATTGGATTCCATCCGTCCCAGATCTTGTGAACACGATATCTCGAGACAATTCAACTAATCGACTTCAAACTTGGGAAGGTTCTTCACATCAGTTAGACGGCCATTGGTATTTATTTTCACTGAGGTACGTAATCCAAGATGGCTGCCAGTGACCATATTGGATTCTGTCCATCCCACATCTTGTGAACGCGATATCTCGACAACAGTTTGACCAATCCACTTCAAACTTGAGAATGTGCTTCGCATCAGTTAAACGGCCATTGGTTTTGATTTTCACTGAGATACGTAATCCAAGATGGCTGCCATGGACCATATTGGATTCACTCCGTTCCACATCTTGTTAACACGATATCTCAAAAACAAATCAACCAATCTACTTCAAACTAGGGAAGGTTTTTCACATCAGTTAGACGGCCATTGGTATTGGTTTTCACTGAGGTACATACTCCAAGATGGCTGCCATTGACCATATTGGATTCTGTCCATTCCACATCTTGTGAATGCGATATCTCCAGAACAGTTCGACCAATCGACTTCAAACTTGAGAATGTGCTTCACATCAATTAGACGGCCATTGGTATTGATTTTCACTGAGGTACAAATCCAAGATGGCTGCCATTGACGATATTGGATTCCATCCGTCTCGATCTTGTGAACGTGATATCTCGACAACAATTTGACCAATCAACTTCAAACTCGAGACGGTGCTTCACATCAGTTAGACAGCGATTGGTATTGATTTTCATTGAGGTAGTATGTAATCGAAGATGGCTGCCATTGACCATCTTGGATTTCACTCACCCATATTGTACCCATCTGTGTTGTGAACGCGATATCTTGATCTATTCCACTCATCGATTTATAAACCTCACCATCCACAAATCCATATACAACTACAGACTTACATTCCAGTGTTACACTACCCATTACTGCTTCCCAAACCTCCTCAAATTGTCTCAACAATTCCAGATGAACGCCTCTTTCCACATACACATATCAACTTTCCAAGTTATATTTAAGGAGATATTGGAAGCGTATATGCTGTATGCTCTCAAACAGGCTACTTGGCGGAGGACCTGCTAGCTACTCAGCTTGTTTTGACATGAAATGGCTTGTTTGGTCAATATTAATGTATATATTGTTGTATACTGCATTTCCAATTTCATGTTCCTCTTCACTTTCCTCATTTCTTTGTTTTCACTGTGTTTGATAGAAAATTTTGGCAATTGAATTTGAGTGTTCTCCCCTCCTTGAAACCCTCTTCAGTAATGTAGCACAGCCACTGAAGCCAGTGGTTTCCATGTACAGCTTTCTAGGCCAGTTGACCCAGTTTTGTGGGCCAGACCTGAATACATGTACAAGTAGGCTTACTCAGAGTAATATTGGCCATAAATTCTTTTGTCATTAATCCACGATATGGTAAAGACTTAATTACCAACAGCTTGATCAAGTGTCATATCCAAATCCTCTAACCAGCCCTCTTCCATAAAGAATTATCTAGAGCATTTCCACAAAGTGGATGCTCTTATGTTTTCATGAGAAACGGCTCCGCCGCCGCCACCGCCACCGCAACTTTAAACTTGAATATCTCTGAAACTGTTAAATATTTCCGAGTCAGACTTTGTGTGCTATCTCCTTAGGCCTGGGAAATTTGTCTGGTTGTGTTTCGATACTCGCTGCTCACCACTAGGTGGCGTTGTAGTCAGAGTATAGGTAAACCTGTCTCTGACGATTTCGTCTAAACGGCTTGTCTGATTTCTTTGAAATTTTAATACAATGGTCTTGAAGGATAGTCAATGTGCTGAAAAGATTTTGGTGTAGCTGGCATAACTATAAATGCAAGTTTTTTGCGTCTCAAAAAAAAGAGAAGTTTTTCGTGAAATGAAAATTTACCAATTCGCTTGGAGAAATATTTAAAAACTGTTCTATTCTAGGTTGCCAAGCACAAATATAGGATTCCCTTTCGGTGTGAACCAATTTGCCATTTCACGATTAAAGTTTTTTTCCATTGAACTCTTATGTGCCATCTCCCTAGGGATTTAGATTTCACCTGCTTGTTTTTCGTGGCATTTGGTCGTCACTAGGTGGCGCTATAGACATGAATGCAGGTAAACATGTGGGTAACATCATATCTTCTGAACAACGTGTTTGATTTCCATGAAAGTTGGGTATAATGATCTTGCAAGATGGGCAAAGGACTGACAAGATTTTGGTGGTGTTGGCGAATCATAGAGATGCATTTGTGCATCTCGAAATAATATTTTGTTTTCACAAAAATGGAAATTTGCTTCGGGAAAAGTAATTGTATTTTTCTGAACATGAATGTAACATTCCCAGTGTTATAATTCACATCCCTTGTAAGTTAAATTGCCATTTTTTTTAATATATATCATTCTGAGGACTTGAGTCCAATATCTACATTCCCCAGGCCACATCTGAGGATTTTGCGTCCCCTTGTAGTTTCGTAATATTGTTCATTGGGTGGCACTATAGACAGTAAACTTATATACATTTAGCACAATTTATTGGCATTTCATCTGTTCATGAAGTTTATTATTGTCAGACAGACAAAGGATTTCAAAGGACTGAAAGTTGTTTTTTTGATTGAAATTGAAGGGCCACCACTCATACGGATTTTGCAGCCCATCAACATAATGCTTGATTTATATCTCATTATACATTCGTGTTTACAATTACTAATTTGATTAACATTATGGTTTAAAAATGGATTGAAAGGACATTGGTACTGTTAGCGCTGGCATATACATGTGGCATAGGGTATAGTCAGTTAATATATCTAAATCTAGGCTACATCAACCCCGGCTTACTAGACCCTTCCACATCCTCACACATGTAAGATCATAGATGAAATGCAAGAGCACAATGTGGGGGATCATGGATGAGAGAGAGAGAGACATTTATGGTTTTAACAGTGATAATGAGTGTGATTAATTATGTATGTTTCATAGGATTAGTCCTCATCTCTGGCCGTACCTTGGCAGAATATGGGTTTGTCAGATATAAGATCGGTCATAATTTTTAGGAGTGGCGAGTCACATTCATGACCTCATATTTTCTCAGAATCGAGCAAAATAAAAGCCAGGTCAGCAGTCCTATATTTCATCCCCTTTGAACAAAGATGTAATCAAAACTGGAGAGACGCCCACGTTTCATTCCCTCGAAGACAACCAAGAGACCATTCTACAGCATATCTCCCTTATAAGCTTGACTTTTCTATGAACAAGTCGAAGCATGCATCCATCCGTTGCTGTTATTTTCAACGAACCATTTGAGCACTATTTGTTATGTACCAGTACGGAGTACACAGACCTGGATGGAAGATCAGGATTGCTATTCAAATTTCAGCATCAGCTCAATCTCCGATGATGCATCACTCGATATTGAATCGTGCGAACATGAAACTTGCCAATCTTTTTGCGAACAATGTCAAATGTTATTAGAGGGCAGGCTGGGTAGCCAATGCATTGCAGCGAGTCTAACTGTAACGTGCAGAATTCTAGTTTTGATAAAAATACAATACTTGACTATTTAGGTTTTGCCCCAAAACCGTGGTGAAGTTAAGATGTATGCTGATGATCACAGGCATGACAAATACCAGCCGTTTCTATGATTCCCAGACATCGATATATAAAAAAGCCTATAGGCTCTAGTTACAAATAAAAATCCATTTATGATTTATTGTGATAATTTCAGAACCGTTCCATTTACAACATCCTAACGTGATACAGTTGTTTCTCTTGACCTGAACTAGATGCCTACCGAAAATGAGTCGTGTCAGAAAGAATTTTGCAGAGTTATGCCCCTTGTCTAATAAAATCCACTAATTCCTATGTTAAAGTTTGCATATAATTTCTATATCATGTTTGTATACTATCACATTTATTTATTGATAGGATGACTGATTTATTGATTTATTCTCTTACACAATGCGAAGAATGCCTGCAAATCTGTTGTGAAAATGACACTAGATGCCTATCGAAAATGAGTCGTGTCAGAAAGTATTTTGCAGAGTTATGCCCCTTGTCTAACAAAATCCACTAATTCCTATGTTAAGTTTGCATATTATTTCTGTATCATGTTAATATACTATCACATTTATTTATTGATTGGATGACTGATTTATTGATTTATTCTCTTAGACAATTTTTTTTTTTCAAAGAAAGTACACTTACAATACCAGGGGTAAATATTTCTTCCCACAAGCCAATCAAT